>JAVQJS010086707.1:0-10187 GCA_036024795.1 Galaxias rostratus | reverse complement strand
CATTGTGTGTGTGTGTATGTGTGTGTGTGTGTGTGTGTGTGTGTGTGTGTGTGTGTGTGTGTGTGTGTGTGTGTGTGTGTGTGTGTGACAAATATGCCTGAGCGTATATGTCTGTGTATCTCTGTGGGTTGTAATACCAGGGTATGGAGGCCTTGAAAGCCTCAGGAAAGGTGAAGAGCATTGGCGTGTCCAACTTCAACATTCTTCAGCTGGAGAGACTTCTCTCCGTGGCCAAGGTCCCGCCCGCTGTCAATCAGGTACAAACCATTGGCACGACCTCCTACAATCAATGAGCCATCAATGCCGAACACCCCTCTGACAAACCAATGGCCTGTTTCCTCACTTGCCCACTAATCAAGTAAGTTGACCAAAACCTGGATAAGTTTTCAACCAGATCAAAGCTTCTCAACATTATGTATTGATCTGGTTAAGGACATGTCACACGGCTATTGGTGGTTGCATGCCTGCAATGTGAAGCCAACCTGGAACAAAAACGTAAATGTTATCTCATGTTAAATGTATTTATGAAAAAACATTCACTTCGTTTTTCTTGACTGGTCACTGGACAGACAGTACTGTAAGCAGACCAATTGAAATTACTCAAAGGTACAGCGTCCACCAATAAAGCTTTTGAGACCAACTGAAGAAAATGCTACATTTAGTTTAATCACAGATTGACAGCGCATACAGGCTTTGTTTTCTGGGTACTTTCCGTGCAGCCACACCACCCTTACCCGCTGTTCCCCCTCCACACCCCAAGGTGGAGCTCCACCCTTATCTGGTACAGTCGGACATGGTGGAGTTCTGTAAAGCCAGGAACATTGCCCTCACAGCCTACAGCCCCCTTGGCTCACCTGGCAGAACTAAAGATCTGTAAGTCTCCTCACAAACAGTGCCCTAGTTTGACGTAGCCTTCTAACTCAAGGTTAGTTTGTTTGTCCTTCCTGTGTGACCTTTAGTACTTCCTGTTTGTCTGTTGAGCAGTCACCGAGGAGACACAGACCCAGAGAAACTACTAGAAGACCCAGTCGTGGTTGGCGTCGCCAAGAAACATCGCCGGACCCCTGCTCAAGTTAGTGTAACACTCACACTGGCTTACCGTGTGTGTGTGCGTGCAGTGCGTGCGTGCGTGCGTGCCTGCGTGCGAGAGAGAGAGAGGGAGAGAGAGAGAGAGAGAGAGAGAGAGAGAGAGAGCATGCGTGTGTGTGTGCTGAGTCAGCTGACCACAGTGTTTGCTTCAGGTGCTGCTGAGGTTCCATGTCCAGCAGGGTATTGCTGTTATCCCCAAGAGCAGCAAGCCCAACCACATCCTGGAAAACACCAAGGTCAACTATCTCCTTCCTTCCCTTTTTTCTTTCTCCACCAAGGTCTTTCTCTTTTTTTTCTTTCTTTTTCTTTTTTTCTGTTCCTTTTCCCTCTTCACCTTCTTACCTCTGTCTTTCCTCCTGGTCATGCAGTGTTTCTGCTGATTTAGCTTGATTTCCTATGGCCAACATGCACTTTAGCTGTTGCTCTGTGCATATCAGAGTCTGATAAACCCCTGGATTTAGTTGGCTTGTGATCTTTCGGTTTTGTTTGATACCAAAGCAAATAAAAGGACTGGTAAGGGTTCAACAAGCATTAAGGCACGAATCTCTGCCAAAATGTACCAACTTTATTTTTTCGAACGCCAAAAAAATACCTTCAAAATGGTAGTTAATTATGTAAACTTATGTTGTTGTTTGGCCTCTGTTGGATTTTGTTCTGTGCAGATCTTTGACTTCAGTTTGACTGATGAGGACATGGCGACCCTGAGAGGGCTGGACCGCGGCTGGAAGTCCTGTGTCGTCGACTTGTACGCAAACCTTCCATAATAATATCTACATCCAACAACACTGTAGTGTTACATAACTCCTATTGTCTATTCAATGTGTTCTCATAAGAATGCAGCAATGGGGAATTTTTCTAGCGTTAGTCCAGGTGTATAATTTAAGAATCGTCTTTCATTGTAATGTCTAATGCAACCATGTCTGTTTTCAGACTGAAGTCTCACCCCTACTACCCATTTGAGGAAGAGATTCAGAGGACCAGTCTAGGAAGACAAGATGAAAAGTCAAGTGTCTCTTGAACAGAATATTCACAAAGATCTCGGGTATTTGATTGTGTTTGTCACTGCCTAGCAAGCTTTCGTTTACTTTGAATGTTTTAACTGATATTGAATAGTATGTTTGTAAAGCATGGCTATTTCCATGAGACAGAGGTTGTAAACCACAACACCTCTATAGAGGATTGCTTGGATATCGATGTTGGGATTTTACCAAACGGTGTGGGCTTTCAAAGTTGGTCCAGACTCTGTCCCTGGTCAAGGCTTTCCTCAATAACATTGACTTACCGTTTCGGAAACAAAGCGTGTTGTGCCAACAAAGCTCTTTCCTGTTTTACAGCAACGGAACAACATCATATCACTAAATACTTTGCGACTAAATAAAACACTCCAAGAAATGTTAAATATGTTTAATACTTTGCACATTCAAGTTATTTCTCACCACATACACCGTGTGGGCTAACAAACAAGGCCTAAAATATCTTCAATGTATATCACAAGCTGCTACACGACGCAACAGACTCAAGTCTCTTTGTGAAGAATATTACTTGAAAATACATATAAATATATTAAGACAATTTATATATATTTATATCATTAGGCTGGAAAGAATCCTAAAATATAATCTAGAATAATCATACTAGGACTCTGTATTCAATTTGTATTTAGTTGCATGCTGGTGATGGCAACTCCAATTTTTTTGTTTACATTGTCATGGTATCTTCTGTTTGACTGTCCTATTCCTAGACTGACAATTGAATAGTAAACTCAGTACTAAACAGGGAAATAGACATTGGTGAACACCGTAATCATAAAACTTACACGCAGCCCTAAGCATACAATCACACACACACACCCCTTACGGTGCAGTAAGAATCTAAATGTTCTTTTTATGAAACCAGAAATGGGTTTTGAACGGCAGTCACAAAACCCAGTTTTTAGCGATAGCCAGCAAGTATAGTTCTTGTCTGAAAGTTTCATTGTCCGTACAATATTGTATGTACGACTGGCAGTAACTGTTTATTTCTATCTGGACTAAAGGCCCAGAAGTGGTTGGCCTGTGCTGGTTTCCATTAACCAGCTAATCAGCTATTTCAACAAGTTGCAGAAACTGGAATTACAGCACAACACCATACCCAAATACACCTACAACTGCTACGTCTTTAATGTATTGTAACGGTATAGAATGTTCCAGCGAGCCTTGGGGAGCCGTAGTCGACCCCGAACTGGAAACCCAAACCAAGCCACCCGGAGGGCGCCTCAGTCTGTGCTACAACATTCTCCTCAGGAGGGGTGAGGCCTTCCTCGCCCTTTCTGCCCCCCCGCCTTCTTCTTCCTCTCGGCACACGGCGAAGGCGGCCGCGGCGCCCTGACAGCGCACACGCACGCCGAGGCCCCGGCCACCCGCCTGGGCAGGTCCAGCCCGCGCGCCCAGCGCCCTTCCTCGGGGTCGTACACCTGCGTGGCCCTGGAGAACACCATGCTCTCCCAGCTGTAGCCCCCCAGCACGTAGAGGCGCCCGGCCCACGCCGTCACGCCCGCCTCGCTGTTGGGCAGCAGCAGGGGCGCCACGCGGGTCCACTGGGCCGCGCGCGGGTCGAACGCCTCCACGGCCAGGATGTCGAAACGCTCGGCGCTGGCCTCGTGGTCGTCGCTGCCCCCCGCCGCGTACACCAGGTGGCGCAGGGAGGCCATGCAGTGCCAGCCGCGCGAGCGCGTCATGGACGGCCGCTCCTCCCAGGCGTCGCCGTCGCCGCCGCCCCGCGCCGGGTCGTAGCTGAGGACGTCGCGGCGGTACGGCCCGATCTGGTAGTCGTGGCCGCCTGAGATGTAGACCACGCCCTGGTGCTCTGTGCCTGCGTGCCCATAGGTGAACCTGAGAGAGAGGAGGAGGAGGAGGAGAACAAGAGAAAAAAAAGAGAGAGGGGACGAGAGAGGAAGGGAGCGGGGAGAAATATAGATACGTAGGAGAGAGAGAGAGAGAGAGAGAGAGAGAGAGAAATAGAGAGAAATAGAGAGAAATAGAGAGAGAGAAAATGAGAGTGTACACAATGTCTTTGTTAAATCGATGGGAAGGCAACCAGCCAGGTGACTCAACACGTCAGTGATATGACCAGCCGCCCCCGTCCCTGACCTGGGTAGCTCCGCGGCGTAGGACCAGCAGTCCTCAGCCGGCCGGTAGACCTCCACGGAGGACAGGGCGCCGCTGTCGTTACGCCCACCCACGGCGATCAGGCAGTCCCCCACAGCTCCCAGGTAGAAGTCCACCCGACGCTGGTTCATCGGAGCGCCCTGGAGGGACACAGGAGAGTTAGACTGGCCCATCAAAGCACCCTAGCAGATGAGAGGGAAACAGTTAGCCTGGTCCGTCAAGGCAACCTGGATTTAGGATTGACACAGCTAACCTTTGCCAAGGCCAGACATTGTAACCTATGATTAAAGGATTGTGGCATAAATAATGTGTCAGTTAACAACAGGAAGAAGCTGCAAATCATACGTATTTTCATTAAAAACAAGACTTCAATATTTTATTCCGTGACCATCTGTCTCTATTTATTTGTTTGTTTTGACTATCTCTGTACACTCTACATCGAAGTCTTCCAATTTATAAAGTCTCAGGATGTGAATCCTCGCCGGGTACTACAGGAAAACCCACCGCAATAGCGTTTATGTAATACCTCCATCATGTATGTCAGGAGATATTCAGTTTAATGCGTTAATATTGAGTAAGCAAGTCCTGATATCATGGACCTTCACAGTCTTATACAGCTTGAATTATTCTAGATTGTGAAGATAGTCCATCTCTCCACCTTGGTCCAGAGGTTGTGGCGTGGGTCGTATCGGTACAGGAGGTTACAGGCCGCGTCGCCGCCGTTGTCCCTGGAGGAGCTGCCCCCAGCCGTGTAGATGAAGCCCCCCAGGACGGCCAGGCAGTGGTGGCTCCTCTGGGCCGGGAGCTGGGTCTCCAACCCCCAACCTCCGGCCTCCGTGTCCAGCCAGCAGACGTCGGCGCTCAGCTCCTCTCCGCGCTCTGACACCTGAACGACATTCCGTTTTGTGCTGTTTAATAAATATGTACCGTGTAATACTTCTTTTCCGGTGTTCTTTTGACCTTCTTATTGCCGTCGTGCCTCGGGTCTCACCCTGCCTACCTCCCCTCCCACCAGCAGGAGGCGCTCCACTCCTCCTCGGAGCGCGGTGCGCGGCGTCTGCAGCAGAGGCTGGGCGCTGGGCCTGCTGTGGTAGCTCAGGGCCTCCTCCACCAGGGCCGCGCAGCCCGACTCCCCCGGCAGCAGGGCCCTCACGGCAGGCAGCACACGGCTCACCAGGTCCCCCTCCGGGATCAGCGGGAAGCGGATGTGGGAGAGGAGGTGCCTGGCGTGCGCCTGCCGGTCGGGGCTTTGGCTCAGCCACTGGAGGGCGGCCTGGAGCAGGGCCTGTTCGCTCTCGTGCTGAGCGTGGTGGGGAGAGGGGGGAGAGAAAACAAAAGTAAGAGAAAAGAAAACTACACACGGTCACAAAAGAGAGGAAGGGAGGAGGGTGGAGCAACTGAAGATGCTGTCTGCAGGGCAACTGATCTAATATTTACCACTGTAATTAACAGCCAAAAGTCATTCATATCCCAGATCAATGTTTGTCAAACGAGTAATACCCAAAGTCAATGCCCAACCTGCCGCCCCACCCTAATCTCAACCCCCCCACCTGTTCACTGGAGAGGTAGGCGGTGAGCTTGTGCAGGGGGATGTCTCTCAGGAAGTGCGGGGTGAAGGAGAGCGTGGCAAAGCGCCGCAGCACAAAGCCGTCGACGAAGGCGTCCAGCCGCTCCAGGCTGTAAAGCGCGGCCAGCTCCTGGAGGTACAGGTAGTTGTCCTCGCTCACCTCCGTCTCCAGATACTGGCAGCAGAAATCCACCGCCCGCCACACCTTCGCTAGGGGCAACAACTCCACGTCAACTCTGGGGGGGGGGGGGGGACTACAGTTGGCCTTCTTGGGAATAGAGTTCATATTGTCATGGTGTGTTTATATTGAACTGGCTTTCAAAATGTGTATTTCTTTTTATTGTATTTTAGTATTATAGTGTTAGTCTTAAAGAATCAAACATTTTTAGAGCAACCCACGCAAATATCCATGTGTCTTTACTTCTGGTGAACAGATGTCCCCTACCTGTAACAGATGAGCTGTCTCCAAGACATAGTCAATGTTCCCACCGTCCAATGGCAGTTCTCCGCTGTAAAGAAAGTCCACCACAGCCTGCAGGCCAATGTACGACGCCCCCACCATCTCCACCTACAGGGGGATGAAGGGAGAGAGAGAGAGAGAGAGAGAGAGAGAGAGAGAGATGGAGAGAGAGAGAGAGGATGAGATTAGTATGTGTAAAAAAGAAAATGTCACCCTTGCTCAACAAACAGATAGAGCTTCAAAAACTGGACAAATTTGTTTCAGTGGTTGTAAGGAGTTTGCATTGGTGGTGCACCAAAAACCCGGCATGACTAAAACACACACACGCACGTGCGCGCGCGCGGGAGAAGTAGTGACGTACCTCCGCCTGCCGCTCCTCTCTCATGCCTAGAGTGAACATGGAGTGGAAATAGGGGCTGGAGACGGCGAGAAGGGCTCGGTGAGCGGCGATCCGCTGGCCGTCCGCCAACAACACCACGTCACAGAGCTGGCCCTGCCGACGCTGTTCGTTAAGGCCCTGTAGGAGTGATGCTGCATGGTCCCCCCAACTGAACACCTACAGAACGTTACACAGAGAGAGAGATAAGTGTTAGTTTAGCACAATACTAGGGACCAAGCAAGAGACACAATGTTTAGATATGTAAGAGAGGGTAGAATAATTATTAAAGCTACATATAGTAGCTACAGACTACTCTCAGGGAAACTGTCTTAGTCAGTGAAATCTAACCTTATTGTAGCCGGGCAACAAACTATGAAGGGCAGGACGGTGGCTTGCTTGTTAGCACTGTTGCCTCATAGCAAGTAGGTCCTTGGTTCAAACCCCACATTGACCTTACTGCGTGGAGTTTACACGTTATCCCCGTGTTTGTACAGGTTTTCCCCCCACCATCAAAAAAGACGAGTCACTGGCAATTCAGTGGGAATATGTTAGGTGAGTAAGTCTGGCATAAATTGGCAGCCCTGAAATCACTCAAACGGAGAGTTGTTCTTTGATAGCTGTCTGTCCATTTTTTGTTTGTTCTGTGGTATTAATTGATCACCAACTCGTATAACGGTGCATTAAGTGTCTAGAAAAGAGATAAAAACTCAATACAATTAATTATTATTATCCTTTTACACTGGAGACAGTGATGTCACAACGTTTTAAGTTAGTGGCAGTAGCACGAAATCTGTTGGTAGGTTTTTTTTTATGACCCTTATTGTACCCATGGCTGGCGAGCGAGAGAAAGAGAAATGCTGCAAGTGGTTACTTCCAATGAAAGTTATACCTGATCAAACAAAATCTGCCAACTGTTTGACAAGAATTACAATAAGAAAAAACAAGAAAAACCACAAACGTCAATCACGTGGCAGCACTGCCACTAATATTTCTTTTTAGTGGCAGTGGACAGTTTTTGGTGGCATTTGCAACCAAATTAGTGGAAGGGTGGAGCCCTGTCTTAATCAATTAATTTTTGACCGTTTATTTCAAGACAGGCAGATGAGCGAACGGAACACGTAGTGATGATCGAACCTTTGATGATTCGCTGATGCGTTGGGGTCTGGATACACGATTTTGTCGCCCATTATCCATTGTTTTCTCAAGCTGGCTTCTTCTGATAGGCAAATAACGCACACATGCACGCACATATCAGGGGTGAAAATGTAACAAACCCTATGAGCAGAGAATACTTCTGGCTGTAACCCATGACTGGCAGTAATGTGTTGTTTACAGTGAACTTCCAGTTCGACATGTTAAAAGCTGAAGTTAATTTAATATGATCACAACGAAAATAAGTGATGCTAGCACAGACTTAACCTATGACAGCAGCCGACATTGATTGCGAAGTAAAGAAAAATGTCAACAGGATTATGCTTAGTCAACCTTATACATTTCGACAATATTGCACCGGTATGACAGTTATGCATTTACCATTACGTTATTGTGCGTTGCTTAAAGGCATTGCTGCTCGATAATCTCTTTAAAAATATAGATAGTCTGGAACGATGCCGCTGCCATACCACCGAGGAAGTAAACTGCACAAAATCCGACCAATGAGCGTGAGATGTCAGACATTCTACGCAGGGTGCATTAAAGAGCCAAAACAACCCAAAATGTTGCTGAACAACTTTGCCAATAAGTATTTAATGTGATTATCATGCACAAACACAAATAAATACTACAACTCAATTGTTATTAAGCACATAATTAGTGAAGATCATCGATCTTGATTATTTCCTATTGAAAATTAATATTAGATAGGCCTGTAAACTTGACCTGAAGGTTTTTTTTTTCAGAGCTCGCCGTTAAAGACGCTATGCGCCACAGCCATTATTGTGTAAATTGCCATACTCATTGCGAAATGAACCCATAATTAGGCTAATTTTGCAATGAGTTGGCCCAATCAGTTGTCTAATATTTATTTTAACATATAATACGTTTTCTATGCGGAACAGGTGTCCAATGCAGATGGAAATCAATGAATTATCTGTGTTTTACAAAATTATGTTGCCACACACACTAACAATCAGACGGTTAGACGCACTCACATACACACTGACACACACACACACACACACACGCACACACACGGACACGCACCCGTCCAGGGTGAGGAAGTGTTGTGCCGGTCCGGCCTTGATTTAGGTCAGTGAGGAGCAGTGATGGGAGCGTGTTTATTTGAAGTGGGAGTCATTACCGCTGTCCCCCAGTCAAATCTATACACAGACAGAGAACAGACGCCCACGCCAGGGCTGTCACAGCCGTGTGTGCGTGTGTGTGTGCGTGTGTGTGTGTGTTTGGGAACGCGTACATTACTTCATAGATTACCCGCACGTTGGTGTATGGTTTTTCAATGCCTCGCTCAAGTGCGTGCCTGTGTTTGTGTGTGTGTGATGTGTGTGTGTGTGTGTGTGTGTGTGTGTTTGTGTTTGAGAACGCGTACACAACTTCATAGATTACCCGCACGTTTGTGTATGGTTTTTCAATGCCTGGCTCGAGTGCGTGTGTGTTTTCCTCCGTGTGTGCGTGTGTGTGCACGTGCGTGGGCGTCTGACAGCGAGCTCCTATGATGTGTCCGAGGAGGAGGCAGAGGGGAAAGTGTGCGTCTACAGGGGAAAATAAACAGCTGTGATTTGTAGACTTGGCCTAACAGAGGGGGGGGGTGCGACACACAGAGTCAGAGGGGGTGGGGGGCGGGGTGTAGAACAGTGGGCTGTGTCCTCCTCTGGGGCTGCTGGCTGTTCTCCAGCCCTGTGCTAACATTGATTCAACTGATCAAGGACACACTGTAGCGTGGCGATAGCGTTAAGCTGGCGCGCAGTCAGGCATTGACAACATAGACGCCCTGTGAAATACAGGAGTGTACAGGAGTGGATGCCTGTGTGTGTGGGCGTGTGTATGTGTGCGTGTGCGTATGTGTGTATGTGTGTGTGCACCTGTGCGGGTGTGTGCATGTGCGTGTTTCTGTGTGTATGTGTGCGTGTTTATGTGTGTGTGTGCGTGTGTGTGTTTCTGTGTGTTTATGTGTGTGTGTGTGGGCCCCGCGCGTCCACAGGCTGTTGTGGCAGGGTTGCCACTGCTTGTTTAAGCCTCGTTAACACAAAGACCAGCTCACATGTTAATTGGCTAATTGACTAATTAATTCTCCGCATAAAGGCTCGCAGGGAGAGGGGGCGTTGGGGGTGCTGGCTAATTGAAAGTGACTATAGGTTTAATTACGTGGTGGAACAGGGGGAAGAGGTGGTGTGTGGCGGGGTGGGGGGGGAGTGGGGGAGGGTTTGGCCTCCTGTTGTTCTTTTCCCTGCCGTTTTTTTGTCCCTCTTTTATTTTCGCTATCGGTCGTTCCGACGGGGGGGGGGGGGGGCCGGGGGGGGGGGGGGGGGGGGGGGGGGGGGGGGGGGGGGAGGGTTTGGCCTCCTGTTGTTCTTTTCCCTGCCGTTTTTT
>JAVQJS010086655.1:0-17610 GCA_036024795.1 Galaxias rostratus | reverse complement strand
CCCCCCCCCCCGCGGGGGTCAAGCTAAGATTTAAAGAACAAAAGTCAAGAATCAATGCTACAGATGTGTGGGACGACTCCAGTTACTTCCAAAGTAGTCTCGTACCTAAAACCTAGGATTTAGCATTTAGCAAGATAGTTAGTGTCAAGTTGACAGATTTGGAATGTGTGGGGAAGTAGGGAGGTTTCAGGTTACAGCCGTCACACGGTTCCTGTTTACCGATGCACTATGACATTATCTGGAAGCTGGGTAGCAATGGCTAGCATCAACCCTGGCTAGTCGAGAATTTGGCACTCAGGGAGACGTGTGTTAGCAAGCTACTGCAGATCACAGGAGGAACTTAATTTGGCCTCTTCCTGGTATGTGGCACCATTTGGGTAGGTTGGGCTCTAGTGAATTTCATGATGATTGATTTATGACAATTTTATGACTTGAACTCGTGATTTAATTCCCTTTTGCCCTGTTTCGTGTCTCATTTTCACTCTTATATTTTACATATGTGTCTGCTGGTGTGCTCATGAGTCCAAAGTCGATTCAAAGAAATGCAGTTAATGACTATTTACTGGCATTTTGAATGTGGTTTTAATTTAAATGTGGAGTTTAGTTGTCAGACAAATAGTCTGTGGCATTGAGGTAATAAAAAGTCAGAAGTTCAACGCATTGTTTGTGTGGTTGACTAAAGGCACAACGTAAGTAAATGCCAAGCTGAAAAAAGCTAATTCGTTCATTGTTCTTGATTTTTGCCTTTGACCTTTTAATGTCAATCTCATAGTAGTGGGGCTGGTCTTATCTCAATTCCATTGCCCCAAGTGTTCAAAACATTGTCCCGTATCCCAGTGCTCATGAGGGCTGTTGGACAACTAAGCTTTTTTAAAATTCTGTGAGTTGCCTCCTCTATGTGAACCACTCTTTGACACATTGGTCTGTGCCCTCTGCAGGTGGAGTCACTGTGTGTTTGGGTGAAAGGAAGGAGTGTTTGTGTTTGTGTGAGACAGAAGAGTCCAGCTATGGCTGCCAGTAAGAGTAAAAACCAGAGTTCTCTGGCCCTGCACAAGGTGATCATGGTGGGCAGTGGAGGTGTGGGCAAGTCGGCTTTGACCCTGCAGTTCATGTACGACGAGGTAAGAGGCTCCATTCAGTTAACCTTAGTCTCAATACCACCAACCAGGCCACTCAACTACTAACTCTGTGTTGCTGCACAGAAAAATACAAGTCCATATATGTCGTGTGTATTATTAAGGCTTTCATGTTTCAACAGCAGATATAATAGCTGTTGTTTCTGAATGGTGCACTGTAATTAAACAATTATCAATAACTGGTCTTTCTGCCCTCTGCTTGCTTAGTTGATTCGTCATTTACACAACTTACCAGAGCTAGTGGATGCTTGTTGGAATCTTTGATTGGAAGTGGATGGCTTTCGTTGTTTGATTTGCCTATGTTCCAAGAAAGAATTTGCTTTAACACTTACAGAAATGTTATTAAGGAATACGGCTTATAATTATACTTCCTTGCCCCCCCCCCCCCTCTTGTGTTAGTTTGTGGAGGATTATGAGCCTACCAAGGCAGACAGCTACAGAAAGAAGGTGGTTCTTGATGGCGAGGAGGTACAGATTGACATCCTGGACACAGCGGGACAGGAGGACTATGCCGCCATCAGGGACAACTACTTCCGGAGCGGCGAGGGTTTCCTGCTCGTCTTCTCAATCACGGAGCACGAGTCCTTCACAGCCACGGCGGAGTTCAGGTAGCCCACCGGTCATACCCTCACAAAAGGGAGGAGTCCACTTGATTATTTAGGAAAAACATAATACAAGAATTTGAGAGGACATTGAGGGGACAGTTCACCAACTCTTTTCATAACTGGTTATGCCAGGTACGCAATGGAGATCATTTCAATAATAAAAGGTGTAGCTAGCAATTACTATTAACATATATGACAGTTGGGTTCCATTGTTGTTTAGAAAGTTTGTGTAGTCAGCTAAACCATGTTGATACTTCATAAAACATTTCAAATTGTCGCTACGTTCATCAAAGCCAATTTTTTTATAACACTCTTTAATTACATTAAATTCAAGGTACTTCAGATATTTGTATACGTTTACCAAAACACGCAAAGGGTTTTCCTTTACTGAAAAGGTATCACTGAATATGTATTGTTCTAAAACCATACTTGATGTCAGATACAATATTTGACACTCGGCTGCCATTATTTGAATATTGTCAACTGAAAAGTAGACTATTTGAAATTCTCTGAAATGCTCTGTGTTTCACACGTTCATCCAAGTGTAAAGTTCCTTGTGTTTACCTGTGAGACTGTGTTCCCCAGAGAACAGATCCTCCGAGTGAAGGCAGAGGAGGACAAGATCCCGCTCCTCGTGGTAGGCAACAAGTCTGACCTGGAGGAGCGCCGCCAGGTGTCTGTGGAGGAGGCCCGAGGCAAGGCCGAAGAGTGGGGCGTCCAGTATGTTGAAACGTCTGCCAAAACAAGAGCCAACGTCGACAAGGTAGACTATGCCCTCACCTCCAGTGCTCTACTCTTGAACTTATTTATATTAAGTATTACAAAACATGTGTCCTATTTTTCAAATGTGTCTGGTTAAACCGAACCGTAAACCGTGTTTAAAGGAACTGTGGGAGAACAAGCACAATTATTGGATAATACGTTTTTTCGGAATAAGAAACACCCTATGCCCCATTGTGAAAATGCAATTGCCTCCCTGAACTTGATTATGCAGCACACCAACATTAACATCAATAGCTGTAACAAAACTCATTGTGTAGTTACTTATCTGTCTCTCACCGCACGGTGGAAGAAGTGTGTGAATATCTTTCTATTTCCCATAGTTTAGCAGAATTCTGTTATGGTATTGGTACTTATAACACCTTTCTATTTCGAAAGGTATTTTTTGACCTGATGCGGGAAGTCCGTGGCAAGAAAATGTCAGAAAACAAAGACAAGAACGGCAAGGGAAAGAATAAGAACAAGAACAAGAAAAGCTTCAAGGAACGATGCTGTTTACTTTGAACCTCCACATGGACCTTGCTATCACGCAAACACGACACAATCAATCTTTTGGGCAAGCGTGTTCAGAACCAGAGCATTCTCCCTCCCATTCCATCGACCAAGTTGGGTCTGTCTCTTATCTGGTCATGGTTTTTGTTTTGAAACTAATTCCGACCACTTTTTGCATCTAATCTTAATTCAGAGTTGTTACTTCTATGGATTGTTACCACTGTTCTATACGTGTTTGACATGGACTTGAGGTGCTTGATGGCTCCCTTATAAATGACTAAAGACTAAATTGACACTAACTTTTTTTTCTCCTGAGCATTGTTGTGAGCTATGTTCCCTCACACATTATGCTTGGCCCTGGACTAAAAAAACATGCAAAGGATGTGAAGGGGGAGGATTCCCTTCCTCTTAAAGTGCTTCTTTTTACAAGACCATACCTTAAACTCCCCCTTTATCCCTGCAAACTGAACTGCCTATTAATTAAGACAATGAAATAGTTTCATATAGTTCCTATATAGTTTGCAATATGTTTTAAATGTGACGTCCAGCTCTTCCTTGCTGTTTACTGGTATTTGTTAGCATACGCTTTAACAGTTAACACATGTTTAAATGGAAAATCATTTCTGCAGCTAAAATATAAGACGGGGCAAAAAGATTCCTATGATCACGTCTGTCATTATATGGCGATTTTAATTGAAATGAATATATGTTGAGGATGAAGTGTATAAGGCTGGCTTTGGCGCTCAATGGCCAAAGCATTAATTTTGCCCCCTTCTGGAACTCCTTTGTAAATGTTGGGAAGTAACTACTTTTATTTTCCAATTTTTTAAATCTATTCCATTTCAATGATGACAGCTCAATTCTTCACATATAAGATGACACAGCATGTCAAGAGGAGCAACTTAAAGACTTTACTAGTTCTTTTGGAACTGGGTCTCTGATTTGACTTATTTTTAGCTCTAAAGATATGAATTGTGGTTACCATAAATCATGCAAAACTAGATTCATGTCAATCTTTATACTTTTAAATGTTGCCCATATTGCTTTTATAGAAAGTGCACTACATTGCCAATATTTTCAACTACAACCCATCTACAGGACTCATGCTGGTGAATACTAAAATGGTATGTGCCAACAAATGGACCTAAGTCACCTAATCATTTCTTTGAATGAGTGTGGTATCCTAAATAATGGAGTTTGTTTGCATTGAAACCTTGTACTTTATTGTGTGAATGAAACATTTCATGTGAGGACACTGACGTTCTTAGCTGTGGTTTTTCAATCAAGTGCTTTACCCTTCAGTAAACAACTGAAGTATGTATAACAAATGTATTTTCACCACTGAAGAATCATTCTCTTCATAACAGTAAGTGTCCTCCCTTATTTTAATGTTAGTATGCTGTAAGTAGGGGTTTTAACTCTCTTCTTAAGAACAACTTCAAATATGTGGCCAAATAAAAACATTGTTTTTCTTTGTAAGATTTCTTTTTTGTTCTCAATGTGTAATCTATGCACTCTGTCATTCTTAATGCAGGACAGTTGGCTGCTGTGCCGATGCCCTTAAAAACCGGTAATATGTAAACTTTAACATCAAAGTGTCAAGATTGTCACAACACGTTGCTCACACAATTATTTTGTTCTTTTCTCCACCATTATTGTGGTAAGTAATAAAAGCAAAACTAAAAATAATTACAAATGTTCTATGTTTAAATAAATCTGTTGTGCAATTTAAGCCCTCCAGATCACACGATTGATAAAACAATTGTAGTTGAAGCAAGTTTATCAACTAAAAAATGTTAAATATATTGTCTAAGGCAATACATTCTCTGCATAATTGGCACAGCTTTAATGCAGTTGACTTGAGACATTGAATAGATTAAATTACTTTAATGATTCCAATGTAAAATAGAGCATCACATTTGAATATTTTTGACATCAATGTCAAAGTAAATAAATACAATTAGTATGTGTTTCTGAATCGAATGGTGTATTGTCAGAAAAAGGAAAGTGGAAACCAATATTTTTGGTCACAAGTAAGCTTACAACAAAATAATATCTACAAATAATTTGTATTGCTAGTATAATACAAATAAAAGTGTTTTACTCCACGTGAATTGATTTTATTTTTTAAAAAGGCCTTATTTGCACTTTCACTCAGAGTACATATTCTTCTGGAGAGCAGTGTACACCCATAAAAACAATGGAAACAGAGAGAAGACACGGGAAAGGTACAATATCAATATCATTGCTAGTTTTGCTGTCTATTCAGTGTATGCAGTTGAGGACATGGCCAGCGTATGTCTAATGTACACTTTCACTCAAACAGACTTGAGTTACGAATCACACACATCACAACATCCATCCATCCATTAGCAATACCGCTTATCGTAACCAGGCTCGCGGGGGGCTGGAGCCTGTCCCAGCCGACATACGGCGAGGACACCCAGGACAGTTCGCCAGTCTATCACAGGGCAAACACCTGGGACGCACGACAAACTCACACTCACATTCAGACCTACGGACAATTTATACATTTAGCGAATATACTTTATTTGTTTCTTCTTTTTTTTGTATGAAATTAAAACATACGATTTTTTGTGTACTACTTTACTTCTGCTTTAACATTTAAATTAAGCATCTAACAGTGATTAAGATACCGATTAATTTTGAAATATGTAACTGTTTTGAATGACCAAATTGGTAGCTGTTTTGTGTAAGTTGATATGACCGTCAGCTGGATGTTGGATTTGAACCTCAGAGGCAAGTTCCATCGTATCATGCTCCCTCTCATGTCCTTGGTGTGAGAGTAAACAGTTAAAGGTTAAGCATGACATTATAGTGTGCTGTACCACTAGGGGGGCTGTCAGTTGAAGGATTAGTAAAGGCGTTGCTACATCCCCGACACTCAGCACAGACCGTCTACGGCGCTGTCACACCTAAAAGCACACTGATTAGGTGGTCTGTCAAACTTGTAGAGGCACTTATTTAGAAATGTATGAAAGGGCAAAGTGAGCGGGGCTAATGACCGATGCCGATGTCACTGTTGCACTCCCGAGTCTTTTATCATTCCGCCGAGAGGCCCCGTCCTCTGAGTAACCCTCATTATATCTGAGCTAATGTTGGAGTTGAGGATGTTCAAGTGATAATGCACCATCACGGTCCTTTATTATACAGAAAGAGAAACAGACTCAGTGGAATTGCTTTCGACCTAAAAGATAAATGCAACGGACAGAGAATAACTTTTATCTCGTCGAGAATAGCACCGGAGAGCTGCTGTCTACACGTTCGTAGCTTCGGACGCCTGAAAGGGCAGCATGCACCCATTGGCCATAGGGTGGCAGTCAAGCCCTTCATTGTATTTCTTTATTTACTCGCTTTCAAAAACGATTTAAAATGTTTTTGACATTGCAATAATTCACGTTATTGGTTATAATGGGTGATTCCAGAGTGTTTTTGAACATTCATTTTGATTTGATTTTTAATCTATAGTAGGCTACAGGTGAATACGGATGGACCCATGACTATAGCATGACTGAAGAAGCAGAGTGGTCTAATTGCACGGCCAGATTGCTTGGCCAATGTAACAACAGATCAAGGAAACAGAGACAATTGAGAACAATTGTAATACGGAGGCTGTTTCAACTTAATTATGCCAATTTTAGAGTCATATGTCCAAGATAATATTTTGACAAAAGAGGCCGACGTCATAGTGTTCTTGTCAGTAAATTTTTTTAAATCAAAATGTGCACTAGTACATGTGTTAGTAGCCTAATCATACAAAGCTTTATATGCTACCTCAATGAAGGCCTACTTAAATGCACATATTCCTACAGTTTGTAGCATGGTGAATGCCAGGGAACACAGGGTCTAATCTATGCAGATGTGCTCATAAATCTCAAAGGCTTTTGTGGTCCGTGGAAGTTTTCTAACACGGCTGTCACGATGATGACAATTTAGTTGAGGATTAATTGTCACTCTAATAAAAGGCGACTATCGATTAAATTGTCTTTGTGTTCACTTTTATTGTAGGCCTAATAGCCTAGTAGTGTAATAGACAGAAGACACACCACAGTAGGCCTACGACGTCTGGGGCTGTGCCCACAACCTCAGCTAATGAGGTGAGACCTGACCCAACGAGAACGCTATAATTAGGACTCCTAATGATACTTGGCAGCCCGTTGCTGTCGCTAACACAACGCACATCTATTCTGTTATGGGAGGAGGACAAGGGGGAAGTTATGACTCATTAGAGGGAGGTGTCAGAGGGTTTAGTGATGAAGCCCGCAACGAGTAAAAAGGGAGGCAGGCTCATTTCCTCTTGTCGATTGCATTGGAGTGGGAATGAGAACAATGGCGGGGGGCCGCCGAAAAACTGAAATCCGCATTGATCTGCATGAGGTGTATGTGCAATGATTGCATCAGGAATTCAGGCTTTGCCTGAGCCCAAAGTAGACTGAACTCAGTCAGAAGGAGACGAGGTGGTGGGGAGGTGGTGGGGAGGTGGGTGTCGTTGAAATCCCTAAACAGCGAGGGCCACGGATGGAATACTGATGGCGCTGCCTATGAGTGGGATCTGACGAGATGAAGAAGATAGCAAAGGTGTGGATGATAGGGCGAAAATAGAGTTTTCGGATGTTATTGACTGATATTGGGGGCTGAATAAGAATGTGCCTGTCTAGTTTTTTGTCATCTTTTTTTTCCAGTGGTGGTGAGATGGATAATGTCCGCAAGTTACATTGAGTGACATGTAAAATGTGGAAAAACATGGAAGAGAAGCACATTGGTTTGGTATTTTTTAGGAAGAGAAGCACATTTATACTGATGTGTTCTATCTATTCTCTACACAAAGGCATGAACACTCATATCCAGTAACTGACATGAACAGATTTTAAATGTTGCGGTTTTAATGGAGTATAAGTGATGACCCTGAAAGACGTACATCCTCTCCGTCAATAGACACACTTCAACAGTAAACCCTCATTTCAGTAGGACATTCTCATTATAATGTTGTCGATTCAACCCCAGTGTGCGCTCCAGTCTCACAGTGCCTGTGTTCACCGGTGGTATATGCCTGGCCTTAATATCATGCAAAAGCCCATTTGTGTTTCCATGCTAATAAACGGACATTTTACAATGTTGCTGTCTGCACACCTGCCCACATTGATATCCCATATACATATACAGACTTGCAAAGAGAATAACATATTCACATGATGCATAGTAATGATGCATTTAGAGTGTGATGTAGTATTTAAGTTTGGATTGACCATTACATATTGAGTGGCATATTGCATTCTAATGTCTGAATGAGTTAGCTAGACCTTTTGGCTGTCTCGCAGGAAAACACCTGGTATGTGGGTTGAACGGGTAGAAATTCAGGGAATAAAGCAGACGGTTAAAGAGCCTGACACACAGTCACGGTGGCATCCTGGTCAATGCCTATCAAACCCAGCCATGGGCACAGGCATCCTTCAGGAGAGCGCAGGGCCTCTCATTGCATGGCCTCCTACCTGCCACTCCTTCTCCCTATTAATTGTGCTGAGTTGCAGACAGCACTAGGTGAAAATATCAATCATGCTTTACACTTTCTGTCCCTGTTTTTTTCAGTTTTTTTTTGCCTTAACACAGGACACAAGCGCTTACACGCAAGCACACACACAGGTTTTTCTGGCATTTTCACAACCACACTTTGCTTTATGCTTCTTTTTATGCAGAATAAAAGTCCTTAATGAAGTGCCAGCTTTCGACTCTTGCAACAACAATTAGAATAGAGCAAGAGGATGGAAAGGTGAAGGTTGGCTCAGAAATAATCTGATTAGGACAACCACTAAGGAAATAAGAAGCCCAAATGAAATAAATTAGCAGTGCAAGCCTATTAGCAGAAAAAGACTCTTGACTGTATTCACTGGAGCCACTTATCATTCTTAGGATCAAACAAAAGGTGTAAAGTCTCTCTTGAATGATTCATTAAGTTCCAAGCATTTATTCTATAACTTTTTAACTATTCCTCCTGAATCTGAGCACTGTGCAGCTGCCAGATCTTTTTGTTAAAACATGATCACCAGTTGCAAGTTGCTGATAGCCTCCATCCATTCCATCGATTTTACGCCGCATATCCGTAGCCAGGTCATTGTGACAATAGGCTCAGCAGAGTATTCCAGACGCCCCTATCCCCCGCAACGCTTTCCAGATCCTCCTGGAGTATCCCGAGGCGTTCCCAGGCCAGACGAGATAAATAATCTCGGTAGCGTGTTCTGGGTCTTCCCCGGGGTCTCCTACCAGCAGGGCATGCCTGGAAAGCCTCCAACGGGATGTGCCCAGGAGGCATCCGAATCAGATGCCTGTACAACCTCATCGGGCTCCTTTTGACACAAAGGAGCAGGGTTCTACTACGAGCTTCCTCCGGATGGCCGAGCTCCTTACCCTATACCTAGGTTAAGCCCAGCCAGCCTATGGAGGAAGCACATTTCAGCCACTCAGCAGCTCACTCCCAACCCGGAGAGCACTCCATCGTTTTCCGGCAGAGAACGATGGCCTCAGACTTGGACGTGCTGCCTCTCAGCTGCAAAACGCTGCAAAAAAATGTGCACGGTGAAGGTCGCAGACTAAAGAAGTCAACAGAACCACATCAACTGCTAAAATTAGAGAAGCATTCTGAGGTCCCCAAACTGGACACACTTCTCCTCCCGGCTATGCCTTGAGATTCTGTCCATGAAAATCACAAACAGAATTGGCGACAAGGTGCAGTCCTGGTGTCCAGCTCTCACTGAAAACCTATTTGAGTTTGTGCCGAGTATATGGACAGAACTCACACTCCGGATATATAGGGACCTAATGGCTTGTAGCAACGGCCCCGGTACACCATGCTCCTGCGGAACGCCCAACAGGACTCCGCAGGAGACACGGTGCAGAATATCTCTTCTGTGAATAATGTTATTTCCAGGGAGCTCATAAGGTCAACCATTAACCTAACCCTGAAAGTTTATTCAGTTCTTGGCCAACATGAAACAAACATCACGTTTTGCTTGTGGCGTGCTTTGATAAGCATTAAAGAGATTATCCGAACAGAAGAGTGAATGTACGTACCAAAGGCCCCTTTGAGGAATATTGATTTTACGTAGGAATTAAGGGGGATTTATCATGGGGATTTAATCCCATCCCTGTTATTCTCACTCTCAGAGACCCTTGGGATTCAGGAAGTAGCATGGACTGCTGGCAACTGAAAATGCGTGGGTTAGAGGAAATCTATGTTGGTCCTGTGCCTCATCACAGTCCCATTGCTGCAGTCTATGGTTGGGCATGTGTGTAACAAGCTTGGTAACAGGATCACATAAATTGCATTTAGTGTCTTTCCAGGTTTATTATCATTATTTAAATTTTCTATCTGAATTTCAATGTGACAGCCAGTTCAGTATTTCGGCTCCAGAGGCAACCGATCACGTACAGTATAGTACATTACGATATTGGAGTAGACCTGAAATCAATCTGCATGAAAATGAGACGTGTCTGTATCTTGTTCAATAAACTTTTCCTAGATTTCTCTTTGGAGTACACTGAGGTGCAGGCTACACCAAAACCGGTGCAACCGCTTTAGCCATTCCCAGAACACATCTTGAAAGCAGTGTCACCTGCTGTTTCCTTCTTACCAAGTGTCACTGGAACCATAGCTAGACGTCTGTGTGGCTAACAAGGACACTTTTTACTATGCAGGGGAGAATAGTGTGTCAGCATGGTAGTGTCAAAATGTCAACAGGCGCCTGCTCTCTATTATATTAGACACATAGGTGAACACGTTGATTAGCAGAAAAGATTAATTCTATCAAAAGCGGTTTCATGAATTCATGATCCTCTAGCCATACAACAGGGGCTTGCTTATAGCCAAGGACACGATGCAGAGCCTGGCAAAGTTTCTAACGTAGGGTCTCAGAGGGGCCCATTTCGGCAAGCTGCTGGAATCAGTGCTTAACTTTGACAGGCAGCTATTTCTCACACCAGCTATGTTTTAGTGGCCACTCTGGACCTACCTGAGCGTTTTAGGGCTCATTTTCTGCCTGAGTGACGGTATGGACAAAGCTAAATCAGAACCGTAATGGTGAGACGAACCATGTCTAAGCATTGGGAAAAAAACTGCGATTGTGTGCATGTTCACAGCCACTCTCTTTTGGAAACCTTATTAGCTACCAACTGATTTTCTCTCTGCAGATTCCTCAGACCCTGTAGACATTATACCCGCTATCTATCCAGTGCATATATTTCTTTTATGGACCACCACATAATCACTATTCTTTTGCAAAGGAAACTCTGTTTTATACCCAAAATGATACATGAGAAATTAAGTGCGATGACACAGATAACTTTAAATCCTTAGCGGGTGTAAGATAAACCTGTGATGTCCGCTTTATTTTGGATCTAGAGACAAATACAATCACATCTCATACATTGAGGCCAATGGCACAAGGCTTTTTAGTTGAATCACTCACCAATACATTGTGCCTGTTTTTGTCTATATATTGTGTTTAGTGTTTGGTCTATACACTGTGTCTGGTGTTTGGTCTACACATCATGCCTGGTGTTTGGTCAATCATTGTATTGGCTGTTTTGTCTTTACATTTCATCTGGTCTTTGGTCTATACATTGTATTTGGTGTTGGGTCTATACAGTGTGCCTGGTGTTTTGTCTTTACATTGTATTTGGTGTTTGGTCTATACATTGTGCCTGTGTTTGGTCTATACATTGTGCCTGGTGTTTGGTCTATACAGTGTGCCTGGTGCTTGGTCTTAGATTGTATTTGGTGTGTGGTCTATACATTGTGCCTGTGTTTGGTCTATAGATTGGGTCTGGTGCTTGGTCTTTTCTTTGTATTTGGTGTTTGGTCTATACATTGTGCCTGTGTTTGGTCTATAGATTGGGTCTGGTGTTTGGTCAATACATTGGGTCTGGTGTTTGGTTAATACATTGTACCTAGTGTTTGGACTCATGAGGGGCCAGAGTAAAGAAGAGTCTCTGTAACCTGTTCACTTTACAGTGTTCTCAAGCTTCTTTACTGAAACCGGAGGAGAAGGGAAGAGTTAAGAAAGAAAATTGGCAACTTACTGTGGTTGAGACGGTGTGAATGTGTGTGTGTGTGTGTGTGTGTATGTGTGTGTGTGTGTGTGTGTGTGTGTGTGTGTGTGTGTGTGTGTGTGTGTGTGTGTGTGTGTATGTGTGTGTTTTTATGATGGATAGTGTAGACGGAAAGCCATGATTTGAGTCTCGGGGAGTGCTGTGCAGTGGCCAGGGGGTCACTCATAGATTCACAGCCATCTCTGCTGAGCCACTAATAAGACACTTGGCATTTTCCTTTGTGCTAGATTGCCTCTCCTGTGTGTGTCTCTCTATAGGCACTATATGAAGGTTCTCTATGTGTGTGTTTTTGTGTGTGTGTGTGCTTAGGGGGGTGTCAGGGTTTCTCCAATTGTCTGATTTATGCAGCATTGTTGGCGTCTGACCATGTGGACATTTTGAATAGTAATGTATGGACTCTACAGTGCAGAAAAGGTCACTCCTATGTGGTTCTAGATGAAGTAGGCTTAGTAAAGTGGACTTTATGATGAGCCCAGGGATGGTAGGAGCTTCAGAAGTTTAGGAAGAGCTAGGGGTTGCTTGCAAGTTATTTTCTAAAGCCTTTTTTCCTATCAAAAGCGGGGTAAACACAGCCATGTCTAATAATCCTGGAACAACATACATTTCGACTTAAACAGACAAGGACACGTTCTAGGACACAGATAGGTTATTTTATTGATACCTTGATTCATTCAATTGTCAACTTATTTATGCATCATTCATAAATGTATTAATTCTGTAAAATCTGAGGCTGACAAAATGTCAAGGGTAAGGAGCCAACAAATCAGTAACAGTGGAATCTAGCATGAATCATGGAGCATGTCTTTAATATATTCCACATAATAATCACTTAGACATTTGCACTGAATGGGATTTTACAAAGTACCTCCATTAGCATATATTATAAGTTCCTCTAAGATTTTATGTATCCCAATTCTCCTCAGCTTTCAAGTGCTCAAACGTTCATATCAAATAGAGATGGTGTCTACGTGTCTATGCTCAGAATTTAAGCATGGCAATGCCTGCACAAAGTAAACGGGAGAAAAAACAATAAACAGGGCAGCCATAATATTCAATAAAATCAACTCTCACTGAGAGTGTTCTTCTCAGGTAAAGGGTACAGACATGTTAAGTGTCAGAAGGCCTATCATCACACAGACAGCTACATAAGCCCTCCTATCAGAAAGGAATTAAATACTTGCTAACCCAAGTCCTAGATCCTGCAGGTTGATAGTGACTCACAAACTAACAGGCCCCTTAAATGTTCCAATTTTCTCTGTCTGTAAGAATAGAGGTCTTGACATGAGTTGCCACAAATTACTTTTGAGAAGAAGTTTTTCTGCCGTTCAGAACGGGCGATATACTGCCGTAAATAAGTAATATCCAAAAAGATAGACCTGGATTTAAACCCCAGTATGACCTTAACTATCCCTTTGTGGTGAATATCAAACTGTTACGCATGTTAACTTTCGATCATTGAATGGAAAGGAATATCATTTTTAATGAAAAGTTTGCAGCCAAGATCATTTTTG
This sequence comes from Galaxias rostratus, assembly GCA_036024795.1. NCBI lineage: Eukaryota > Metazoa > Chordata > Actinopteri > Galaxiiformes > Galaxiidae > Galaxias > Galaxias rostratus. The sequence continues at coordinate 3,963 of JAVQJS010086655.1, read as the reverse complement.
TAGTTCTAATGAGAAAACAACATGCATCTCCAAGTACACTGTCCCAGTTGCTGTTGTCTGTAATGATATGTTTAACAACCTTCGTTTGTCATCAATTTTAGTGTGTGTTCTGATTTTGCACACAGACAGGCAGCCAGGGCTGGCTTATCTTGGCATGGCTTAACCAAAGCCTGAAACCTCAGAGATAGCGGAGTGTGGAGCTGTCTGTGGGGCTGAAATCCCCCTCTGCTCCTCCTGGGTGTCAATCAGATTGGTTCAGTGGTGCTCCACAGGTGCACTGCCCCCAGTCTGGGCTTCATTAACTGATAGCACCGGAGATGGAGACATCAGCAGGGGGGAGGGAAAGGAACTCACAGATAGGGTGAATGTCCAGGAACCCACCTGGACTCAGAGACATCCACTGTTTATCTATCTAATGGGTCACCCAACCACCCAGACCAGAAACATATTTAAATTGCTATTTGATGGCGTACAGATGTATTTTGGTCAGAAGAGAGAGAAAACACAAACTGCTCAGCGTTTGATTGATGATCAGATGGCTTTTGGTAATGGTGTCTGAGTGTGTCCGAAATGGAGGGGGGGGGGTTAGACTCAACTCGTCTGTCGTACCGCTTTTTACGTCTCACACCAAAACACAACTGCTTTCCATCCTTAACGCTGAGCTCTTTTTATTTCATACCCTGGGATGCTTGGGTAATGGTTTAGCTAATCAGTATGTGCACGCTGCTGCTTTGCTGGGGCTGTCCTCTTTAAGGATTACCTTTAGCAGCCATAAGCTAAGGTGTAATTCACTATACAATGCATTTAAATAAAATCATTCAACCAGGCCCAGCAGACTCGCAACAGCGTTACCGTTTAACAAAAGGCTAAGCAACGGGCGAATATTCCTTATTTATGATGTGTTGGTGGTTTATTGATTGTAGCTGTCAGAAGTGTTGAGGTACATTGCTTGATGTAGGAGCCATAGCATTAGTCCGATAGAGAAGTGTGTACAAAGCGTTCTCATGTCTCTAAAGCCATACGCACAATAGAGGAGAGGAGAAAAGGAATTCAATTAGAGGAGCTTAATGTTGCTTTTTATTAAGCCTGGAGGGCCCTCTCCCCCTTCTCCACCTTCTGCATATTCATGACTTCTGCCCTTTTTTCAGTTGGGAGCACCTAGAAGCAGCAGCTGGATCACAGCTCTGGGATACTCACACCACTCTTCAATAGCTTTGTTGTTCAACCCTCGCCTAAAAGTTGGTAAGGTAGAAGCAGCAGGTCAAACCAACCGTTAATTGCACATTAAGCATAATTAGGCACATTACGATGAAGATTTACGAATCGAACGCATTAAACATCACAGGAGAAATAGAACGGTGGCTCAACATGTCTGACATTCATCTCCCAACATAAAGTGAAGACAGCTTGAATTATTTCCATCAGGGCTATTGCTCCGTAATGGGGGCCGTGAAGCCAGTCAGATAAGACACCGACCCAGAGGTCATCGTGAACGGCGTGGTGTAATACTCCGTGTCACTCAAAACCCCTGAACCTTGATCACCTCAATGCAGGCAATGATAAACAGCACACCAGTCTCCCATGCTTTACATTGCGGCGGCATTTTACATTAACATTCTCTAATAGATGAGCCGTTTGCTTAGCCTGAGTCAACCTCGTCACCGAATCGTATGAATTCATTATCACTCAGTTTGTCAAAACATAACATTGGATAATTAGGTATGCGTAACAAGTCAATGGACACAATTTCTCCATGACAGTGTCCCTAGCGAGAACTGTCCAGGGTAAGGGAGGAGAACATTTGATGTTAATTCAGCCGCTGTCATATTTAATTTCTTAACTAAACTAACTGTACCTATACTAAGTGTCTGCAAAGTTTGGTAGACGGCAAACAGGTTCATTTCAAACAAAGATGGTCTGACAACGTGTACACGCAGGACGTCTCGGCCTAGGTGCAAAAGAACAGCTGCATTTGGTTCTGGTTGAGGGATCATATCCACCCCAGGCTTTGAATGGGGATAAGGGCGAGCAATCTCAGGTGATGGGATTTACAATCTGTCATCGGGCATCATGTGTGATGAGAGTGGGAAGGTTGATCTTTGTCCTACCATCCGGTGACTCCACTAGGTGAGCTCGCCACCCTGTGGTTTCTCTAACTCCAGAACATGTCTTCAAGACGGGTGGCTCTTTACTTTCTCTGATGTCAAAGAGGTTGAAGGACTAATTTCTGGCTAAAGCCTTGTTGCTCTGTCCGTTAAGAATGGTGTACACTTTCACTGCTTTTGGTCTATGGCCTGCAGGATAGGCTGTGACAAAGGCGTTTTTTGAGCGTAGCCGAGGCCCAATTGCATTCCCACATATCTCGGTGCTCTTTGATGTTATCGAGGTCTTTTCCTGTCACTCCCCACCTCGGTATTTTCTGTGCCGCAAAGTTATTGGTTCTTTGTGGGGTGGGCCCTCAATGTGGTGAGCTAGAGTGGCTGCTGCCGCTGCACTCTTTTCACTGCACTTCTTTGTCACATTTCTTGTCCTGGTGACGAATTGACACGCAGCATCTGAAGCAAATTTGTTTCTCCTTGAGGTAAGCCTTGCATTTTTCTAAGGTCTTACTTCTGAAGCTGTGGCATTTTCTCTGAGGGAGAAGGTTGATGGGAAAAGAACAGTGTCTGTCAAGGTCCTTGAGTTTGCTGTCTGAGAAGTTGTCTTCGTTTTCTCTTCTTCGTTGCTGGCTGAGCCACAAAAAGTGAGGAAAGGGAAACGAGGGTCCTTGCGTGACTTTGCTTGTTGACACACAAACCAAAAAACAACAACCAAAGAATCAAGCGAGACAATGGCGGGTGTGAAAGCTGATAATTGTCGCTGTATTTTGAGGTGAGGCAAGCCCATTTCTCACGTTGTATGGAAACCTCTGAGCAATGAGATCAACCCCCCGTACCATGGGAGGCCAGTCTCCTTCCTTTAGCTGTTTCAAGCTCAAACGGAAGGTCTCACAATTCCCTCATCTTTTACCCGCCTTTGTGCCACAGTCTTCTGGTCTCTGGGACATAATTTGTAAATCCGGCAGATACATCATGGGCATGAAGGACTGCTCTGATCCTATTCACTTGCGTGGCTGATTCCTCTCCAAGCCATTTTGCCCAGTAGGTCAAGCTCCTCCCAAGCATTAAGGTCTTAAGTCTCTGCTGAAGCTAATGAAGGAGGCCATTGAGAACCAGCCATTTTCTGGGCAGTCATCAAACCCTAGAAGCCCAAGCTCACCATATTAGATACATTCCCACATTGTGTGTGAGCGCTTCAGGGGGAGAGTTGTAGGGGCTGCAGAGGTTGTGCCCAGTAGGTGCATTGTGGACATGGACTGCTCTGATCATTGACATGCTGGCGATGGCTTTCACTCCTGTTATTCCTTTTTCCACTTGGGACTTTGTCATCTATCCTAGTCTGTCTCAGTTGTTTTGGATCCCTGCCAGTTAATCTTAAGGAATTAGTATGTAACCTGTCACATCTCCTGGTCACATTAATTGCCCTGTTCTTTTTGTTGCTGTTCCCTGCGTAGCGTTGAGTTGTCTCACCGTTGCTTTGTTGTTAGCAGACTCATTAAAGGGTGTCGGTTCTGGTGGTTGAGGGAATGAGGTGAAAGTGGACCGTCGTTTGTGTGGTGTGCTGCTGCACGTACTCGCTGGTGTGTTGAGATGGGGAGGCTCCATCCTGGTCACAGAGGCAGTGTCCAGGGCTTCATCTAGAGCTTCAGCCTCAGCCATGACTGCAGCGACAGCGCCTCGAAAGCAAAGAGGATGTAAGTTTGCTTGTAGTTCTGCGTTTCGTTCTAGCAGCTTGTGCTGTAACCTGTAATAGTAGAAATTAGATTAAGTACAATATTAAGGCCTATGGATGAATCTTGTTTCATATTAGACTGCTTGAACAAATGGTTTGTCATAAATTAGTGTGGAAGGCTGTTTAGGCTAA
>JAVQJS010086651.1:5000-10350 GCA_036024795.1 Galaxias rostratus | reverse complement strand
TAGGTAGGGATAAATCTTTTATGTCCATAACATCCATATTTCTGTAAAGCTGCTTTGTGACAAATTGTTTTTGTAAAAAGCGCTATATAAATAAAATTGAATTGAATTGAATTGAAAATGCTTAATTTAGTAATTAAAGTAACGATTCATTAAGGACTAGTAGTAAGAAAACGAATTCAAACGTTTGTTGTCTTGAAGCCTATGGTGGACATTGTATGAGGTTTACCTATCCCCTTATTTCACAAGTCAACAAATGGTCAGGTTTCAATCCCTCGCCTAAACTCATCTGTAGGTAAAACTCACCATACGTTAACTGTATTCAAACTGAAATCACACAGATTGCAAAATGTTTGTGCTTTAATTGGGAAAGTCCAAACCTACAAGAAAATTCTCATGTTACATGCATTATGGCTCTCACTCAATTAACAACTGTTAATCGTACATTTATGGCAATCATTTTATAATTCCATAGGCATTAGCCTATCGTGCGAACATAAATAATAAATCTGTTTTATTTCACTGCTGAGAAGCCAGCCGTTAAAGGCCATCCTTGTTAACTAACACCCGGAAGCGCACGATCGGTAAAGATATCCTTATTGACTGCTGGTGATGTGTAGATCAAAGGAAGACGTCTGTAGGCAGCTGGAAGTCTTTGAAGGTGTAGAAGGAGATATCACCGTGGTCTACCACAGCGTAGGTGACTGGAATGTCCCCACTGCAGAAAGCAAGCTGTTTTACCGTTCTCAAGTCAGGGACAGGACTGTCAAAACTAGAACAAAAGAGAGAGAGTATAGAATTAGCGGTCTAGTCTTTTATCTGGATAGGATTTGTGATGCTATAGAATTATCTTGTCTACGTTAAAAATATTAATAATGAGCTTATTTTTTCAAAGTCAATTATTTGATTTGTAAAGCAAACTTTATTGATTCATTTATTTATTGTATATTTTTCTGGCTTTTACTGTTTTATTTTATACTACAGTAGAGTAAATGGGAGGGAACGTATAGAGTAAGGACATGATATGCAGCAAGCGGCCTCAGGCCAGAATCAAACCCGGGGCCCTGCAATAAAGGCTGGCTCTTTGCCTGGTGAAGTATGCATATCAAATTTTATTCATACATTCATTCGTACATTTTGCGTTTTTTGACTTGATGGATCGTTGTGTTCTTTTTGAAGTTGAATCAAGGAAAAACTAAGAGCACTCTCTTAGTCCGTAGTGCTCCTACCTGCAAACACACACGCGGGAATAAGGTTTCCCTGGACGGCTCTTCTTGAACTCGGCCACCGTGTCTGGTTGGTAAACATTGAAACAGATCTTCCACACACCAGACCCTTTCAACCTGAGTGGACAAAGCACAATGTCATTAAAGCCACTGCACAAACAATAACCTTGTGCAACTAGTTCAAACCTACCTTTGCAGAAAGATTACCATTGCAAATTATGTCATGCAATCTAAATAATCAATATAACTAAGTAACTAAATCAGTAAATGTTTAATTTGCAATGAAGAAAAATGATTTGCTGTGTTTCACAGTGTCTAAAATAATAAGCGACATGAAGCAGAAGGGTAAGGCCTGCGGACAATCTGATATACCTGGAGGCTCCATCAAGCAGTCGAGAGGACTTCACCACACTGATTTTATCCAGCAGCTCTCCTGGAAAAAGAAAGAAAGCAACTAACTTGTATGAAAGAAAAAGGCAGGAATTGGGCGTAAGCTATTTCTGCTATAATACATGGGTGTTTTAGCACCCAGTTGGGTGAGAGATCATACCAGTGGAAATCTGTTCCCCTGGCTCATGCAGGGGAGTGACCGCCTCCTCCCAAAGGTGTGCTGGTCGGTCTCCATGGTTCCCGCGACTCCTTCGCTCTTTCAGCTTCCTGTACTCTGCCCAGTTCCTGCACCGCCGCACCTCCCGGTCGCTGTTGACGTCCCGCTGGTAGAGATCCCTCTCCCGCTCCCTTTCCCGCTCGCCACGGGACATCCTGACCTCCCGGAGGTTCAGCCTCTCCAGCCAGGGGTTCAAGTTGCAGTCGCCCACAGTGAGAGCGCCAGGGAGCAGGGACGAGTCGGGAGACGCCAGGCTGCTTAACCGGCTGCTCACGGAGCCCAAGTCTGGGAAGAGGATGGAGCGGAAGTCCCATCGAGGACAGCCCAGCGTCGGGCTGTGGCCATGATCTGGATCAGAGTCTGGGTCAGTCTCCTCTCCCCACCAGCTCCTACCCTGCCCAGCCTCTGCTGCCAAGGTACCGGGGTCTTTCGCTGCCGCCCGGACGTCTCCGTGGTCCAAGGGGAGAGCGGGAGACCGGCATCCTTTCTCCGTGTTCGTCTCACTGCTGTCCATATTTTTCTCCAAAGCACATTCTTCAGTTTGCCTGCTATTTACATATGATGTGTAGCGTTTCAATACTTTTTTGATTCAACATTTATTGACATTTAGCAGAACATTGTTTAAACCTTACATTTGGACAGCAGCATCATATGAGCTGTGTGTTAGCTTAACAGGTGTGTCTGTTTACCTTGAGGTGGGACTGGCACTGCGTTTTCTCTTCAACTGTCTGCTAGCATGGTCACGTGCTTGGGGCAAGTTAAGCTGCCTCTCATAGTGTGAAGGAACTAAACTATGACAAGAGGAACATACGCTAATAGGTTAACTGAATTATTCTTGAATTTAGTAATTGTTCAAAAGACACAAGGCATGTCTGTCCTCATATGTAAAACAAAAATTATACTGGAAACATTACTATTGGTACTGGCTAACAGTGATGTGGTCTATTTTAAAGCCCCCCGCAAGATGCTGTTCACCATGGTGTCTTTAACTCCATAATGTCAATATATACAGTATATGTCCTCTAAGGTGGCCAAGAACTGATTTGCAATTGCTTACTTTAAAGTGATGGCTACTGTGCTTATGTAAGTTTGAATGCCTGTTAAACAGATGATGTTTGAGCGGTAAATTATTGTACATTTACTGTTTCTACATTTAATTCTTAAGACGGTGCTTTTTTATTTTTTATTTACCTGGCATCAAATCTGTTCACCACATAGCCAAGTCTCTTCAAATGGCCAAATACCTTTTACAAAAGCAGGGAAAGTGGCAAGGCTAGTTTAGCTAATTGTGGTTAAAACTTAAATTGTAATGGTGACAAATTATCCTCAAACCAACCTGGTACTGTTGGAGGCTCACAGTCTCTGATGATAGAAATCTCTCATAGGCCTCCTGGATGGACATAGGTAGGTCACAGTAGAAAATCTGCAGGTTTCCCTGGAGAAGACAACAAAAATAAATAACAATGAATACCATAACATTGCTGTTGATCCATAAAAGTAGTATAAACTGCAGAGAGACAGTATAATAATAATGAGATTTTTCTTTTTTTGTGAATTCCATACAAAAACCTTTTAAGATTAAGATGGCACTTACACACTCCAATAAGTAAAGAGCCTCCTCAGGGTGCAACCACTGTTTACCCTGGGCAGAAAACCCCATCGTCTGCCAAAACTTTCCCTGGTGTTGGAAAGACAGACAGGAAACTGGGTTAGATGTTCAAGTTCCTTAACAGTGTATGCTCCTGGAAACAGGGCAAAATTATGCCAAAACCGTTTTATAAGTTTTCTCATGCAAACGAAAATCTTACCGCAGGTGACTGGAGTTCCACCACTCTGTCGGTGGGAATCCACACTGCCTTTACCAAGTTGCCTCTGCAATTAGAGTTGTCATATCCATGGAAACGGCCTGATTTTTATGCTAAAAGCTAAAAGGCCTGTCTGTGATTATAATCAGGGTCACACTCGGCTTGTCTCATGTTTTAGTATGTCTGCCTGCTAAGTGCCACTCACAGTCTCTCCACTCTTTCCTCTGAGATGAGGTTCCAGTGCTCGTCCAGACTCTGTTGGAGCCGCTCTTTCTGCTGTTCTGAATCAGCGGGAATGAAGTCCTTCTGCCCCTTCACTGGTATCTTGTGACGTCTTGCCCTGGCAGCAAACAGCTCAGAGGGACTGAAAGCACAATCAAGAGTTGAGTACAAACATTTTATAACCATGTTTATAGATTAAACTATAACATAGCAGTCCTGATTTGAATATAAACCAACAACTGTCAGGTTACTTCTGCTATTGGTTTTCTAGTCTGCGATGTTGTACTGGAATTAAACGACACACGACACTAATTTCCAAACACGTCTTTCAGTTCCCCGACTAACTTCCAGGTCATGCATAGGAAGATTTATAGATTTATAGAAGAGATATGACAACTCACGTGGGATAACTACAAAATAATGTGGCGTTACCTTAGCAGTTCACTGCAAAGACTTTCATCGGGCCATGCCTTGTTTTGGTCCGCCATGTTTTCCAAGTAGACTTCACTTTAATTTTTACTCTGGGTCCTAAAGTCAACCAAATTCAAAAGTGAGACAATTTCCTAAATGATCACAAGGGGGAGATATAGTACAGCATTGTGCACAGGCGTTTGTGAATTCATAGTATTCATGGTATTAATTTGCTACATAAAAATACCATGGAAGTACATAGTTAGCCTGTCTGAAACACTGGTACAGAGAATTCTATTGTGGCAGAAAAAAATAAGTAAATAAATAAATAAATAATTTGGATAATGTTAATGATTTCACCAAAAATGAATGTGTTTAATTGCCTGCCTATGTGCCTCTGTTTGTTTGCCTGCCTGCACATTTGTATTAGTGTGTTAATGTGAGTGTGCACATGTCGTGTGTTTTGTAAGTGTGTGTGTGTTTGGGGGTTACACAAATATTTAACTCCTACACGATCACATTTACTCTCCCGATCTGGCCACAAGTCATTGCACCTGACCCCAAGAGGTGAGGTAGATGTATAGACAATGACGAGGGGATGCCCCGCTGAGCAAATGCCCATACTACCAGGAAGTAGGAGATCGTGCTCCCTCCCCTCACCCGTCGGGCGATGCCCCCTCCCCTTCCCTGAAAGTCAACAATAAACCACGTTTCCAGTAAGCTGGATTGCTCCCCAAGTCTAGCGCATCACCATGGATACCACTACGAGAGTTGACAGTCTTATGTCTTCTGGCCAAAGTAGGCCACCCATGTGGAAAGGAGAGTTCTAACAATATGAATCAATATTTCCAGAGCTTTTTAGAGGGGAGGGGGGCGGGGGTATTTGGTGTTTGCTCTGTTTGTACGATGAGAGAAGACTTGAACGTGAAGCTCGGCGTAATGATGTAGGATACTTTGTGAAACTAAAAAAGCAGCTGTGCTGTGAAATTTATTTTTGAGGCCACCATCTTCCTTGCGAGATATGACGTCAACGTCCCTTTTCTCCAGTGGGTGAGTGACACAGTATCGTTGTGTGTGTGAGT
>JAVQJS010086634.1:2500-10332 GCA_036024795.1 Galaxias rostratus | reverse complement strand
TCTCTCTCTCTGCCATTGTTACTTAGACATGCCAGCTGAATCTTTTGCGTGTGTGTCTGTATGTGTCTGTATGTGTGTGTGTGTGTGTGTGTGTGTGTGTGTGTGTGTGAGTGTGAGTGTGTGTGTGTTTTTCTGGTACTTCTACCCCCCCCCAATAAAACACAATCTTCACCCAAAAAAAATCATATCTGGGAAACTGATTACATTCAATAAGATATTACGGTGGAATTTCCTCCCGCAAAGCGCCTGCTCTCTACACAGTGGACCCATTTTTTCCTCGTGCAACTCAATTGATTTTAATGAAAGGCCTTAATAAGGCGCCGTTAAGTGTTCACTGATAACATCGGCGTCTCCTGTTTCCCTCCCACCCCCAGTCTCAGGCCCACCAGCCTCCCCAGCAGCACCACCAGCACCAGCAGCACCACCAGCCCCCCATGTCCCTGCAGCACTCCTCCCAGCCCCTGATGCCCCAGCATCCCATGCAGCAGCTGCAGCATCCCGACATGGGCCCCCGGCTGCCCCCGCGCCAGCCCTCCACCGCCTCCCCAGCCGAGACGGAGGACGAGGGCATGCGCCTAGGAGGCCCCAAAGCCCGCACGGGCGGAGGCAAGATCTCCCTGGAGGCCCTGGGCATCCTGCAGAGCTTCATCCAGGACGTGGGCCTCTACCCCGACGAGGAGGCCATCCACACGCTGTCAGCCCAGCTCGACCTGCCCAAGCTCACCATCATCAAGTTCTTCCAGAACCAGCGCTTTTACGTCAGCCACCCGGCCAAGGGGCCCAAGGAGCCCGGCAGCCATGGCAACACGGACCCAACCCACACCACCACCACCACCACCACCAGCAGCAGCAGCAGCAGCAGCAGCCCAGCATTCGAGGAAGAACTGTCGGACTTCCGGGAGAGCGGCGAGCTGCTGAAGGAGCTGGACAATGACTCGCAGACCAACAACACCATCTTCTCCATCAAGATCGAGGAGCACCTGGCCCGTGCGGAGGCCCAGGCAGAGGCCGAGCGTGAGGCCAAGGAGTAGAGCCCCCTTCCCCCCTTCCCTCCCCTCTCAGCTAGCACCTACACTGAGCTGACAGAGACGCTCCCCTCCAAGCCTCTGCTGAAAGGTAGTGCTCTGGCCAGCGCAGCGCAATAGCACTGTGGAACGAGAGCAAGGTTTTTATATAGGTGAGGAGTCCGGAGTGAACGTGTACAAGTGATGTCTCGATGTCACTTTGCAGACTGAACACAGTGCTAGTGCTCTCACACTGGAACCCCCATTTCCATAGACTCTGTAACACGCTAATGTGTTACTTTTATTTTATTTTGTAAAACTTGTATTATTCACTGTAAAGACTGATCATTTAAATAACCTGCACAAAAAATATTCTTAGTATGTTGCCGTGGATATTTGCTGACTGCACTCAATGTCTGTTGTTTTACACTGATTAACTTTTTCTTTGAGCTACTGATTTAAAAAAAAAAGAAAAAAAAAGTCCCCCTTGAGTTTGATAGGACTTTGGTAGATGTTTATGTATGTGACGATTTTTAAATGCATATGAAATCAAGGACCAAGTGGATGACAAGGCCTTAATGATGAGGTACCAAGTCTGGAGCCTGCTGGCAGATGAGTTATTCTTTTTAAAAGCGCAAAATGTGATTATGGATCACTCAAACTCTGGAATGCAAATGCACCCCAGGTGTAATCGCTGAGAACAGCTCAATCTTTACACATTGTGTTAGGGGAAAATATAAATATATATATAGACATATTAACTGTAAAAAAAAAATACAGTCTTAAAGAAACTATGCCAACAAATGCCTTGTACTATATGGCACTGCCGATGTTAGATTATTTTGCAAAACCTTTGTCACTGTAACTTTCTGAATTGCCACAGTTAGAAATGTGAATCACAAACTGTTTGTTGTCCTACGTTATTTATTTGCAGATCATGCAGTGTTTCTGATGTAATTACTTTTTTCAAAGTTTATGTTACACAGCGCTTTTTTAATTTGACTGATCCTTTTCTATTTATAAATGTAATTTTGATGGGCAGTAAAAACAAAGTGTCTTAACGTTTTAAATGGAAAAATGTGCTTTAAAGGTTGCCTATAAACAGTGCTGTATGTCAAGCAACTCATGCTACAAGCTTCACTATTAATGTTGTATGCAATTTATACTATCATGCAAATAAGTTTAGGTAAAATTACTAACTTATAGAACACCTTAGAGAGAAAAACATATGCAATCTGTGTGAAAATTGATGTCTGCAATGTGTCTTCCTTTGGTTTACAATCCAATTCAAATGCTATTCCTGTATAAACATTATGTATAAAAAAAAGTGTTTCTTTTTTTTATGAGTTAATTTCAATGAGAACACCAGTTATTTTGTTACAACTGACTGTTTTATAAGTGTTTCTCGCTTTCTTTCTGCAGAAATGTTCCAACTAGGAGTGGTTATTGATTGTTAACAACACAATTAAACTGTTTGTATTGTACCCTGATTCATTGTATTAATTTGACCAGACTTCATGTAAAAAGGAATTTGATTCCAAATAAGCATAGACAAGTTGTTTTGAAAACAACTACTCAGAAAGAAGTTTTGGTCAAATTAGTGATGAGCACCAACGAAACACAAAGTTTGTAATAATTGTAAATATTGTACCTTATAAATAACTTTTTGTGTGCGCATAGAGCACCATACAAACGGGACCTTTCAACAGCATTATGTAAATTACTTTGAGAAAATCCATATCTTAGCTTCCCTTATACAGTCTCAGTCCCGAAGCCAAGTGTCTTTGGATCAGTAAAGTAAAATTGAGTTAATGGGAGGTGTTAAACACCTGTAAAAACTGAGGTCTCTACAGGGAGGTAACGTGTTAAACAGCACAGGTGTCCTGACCTCTCCCTGAACTCCAGGTGAAGCCAACCGCCTGTCTATTCCACAAGGAAATTACCTTCACCTGTTCACACCCTCGGATATGTGCCAGCTTGCTGGGCTGCGATTTCTTCATGTTTTGACTTTTTTCCCCCCAATAAAAAGCCAGAGTGTAAAAGTGTGTGTGTTCTGAGAAAATCTGAAATGTACTGGTATTACACATGTTTGCAATATTTACATTTAAGTAGATCCCATTTAGAAAAGCATGATCAAGTTCCTGTGTTATGCTTTTAAGACAGTTGATCAATATACAGTACGCAGGTAAATACACAATACATGATTAAATTCTTGATGGCACAGATTTGAGCATTTATGAAGAATTTACCTCTACTGATTAGAAAAGGTAAAAGCGCCACTAAACACATTCTCAACTCAAGTCCAACCTGTGTAATTGAATGGGAGCTCCCATCATATAATTCCACTTCATTATGGCTGTTTTCAGAGGGCTCTAGCATGTTTGCCTCAGCCGCTGAGTTTGTTTGTATAAGCAGATGCTTAATACTTCCCCATACTGATAAAGTCAGACTCCAGCTCGTTATTACTTCAGGCCTCTCTTGAGCAGGATATTACAGAAAAATTAAAAAGCATGTCTTCTTTCAGACAACCAGAAATACTGCACCGTTCATACAAGGGATAAGGAACTGGTCATCTTAAGGCATCACAAGGCCATACATATTTTTTATTGATTAAATATTAGGTTTAAAACATAGCACTTTAGCTAAGATGTACACTACACTACTAGGTACATTGTTGTACGGAAGTCAGTAACATAAACCCCGTGTGTAAGTGTTGGTTGATCATCTATCAGCTAACCATTTACACATCAACCCATGCATGTGCTGTATTTAAAGGCCTAGTGGTGCTGATTTCTTGGCCAACGCCTTGGAAATGTTTCTGCAACGTTTACCTTCAGATTAATAGGGACGTTATACTCACTTTGTTGCACAACGCAACGGCAGGTCTGCCTCTTCCCACGAGCCCTTGGGACTGTGCACTAAATCAAACAGGAAATGCAGCAGAAAGAATAATAAAGTTATTTTAATGATAGCGATCTTCGCGGAATCGCCCAGCGTAAATCAGGAAGTTCTCTGTCTTCTGCTATAGGAAATAGTCGGAAGATTGAAACTACAAAGAAGTATAAAACATAAGGTTTGTGAACGTCGGTCTTGGATTCTCCACTGCCCGCTAGCTCCATTTTCCAGATTAGTAGATACCAGATTAAAAAAATCAGACGAAGTACATAAAACAGACTTTTCTAACACATTATTCTAAGCGGTTTTATGCTCAGATTATGAATATGTAAGTGCAAAACAAAGTGTGGGCTACAAGGACACATCATTATTTTATCATAATAATCATTTTTCGTGTATGTTTCTCAACATATTTTAAAGAGAGTGATATTGCATACTTTTCCGATATTTGCAAATAAGTTTGGTTTGTGTAAAATTAAATGCCACCACAATTGTAAACAACCTCCAACTTCATTCAAGGGTCACAACACGCTTGTCTTTACCACCCCCTATCCAATGTCCAATTTGGATATCTAGTCCTGGCCATGAAAATAAAAATAAAACAAAGATGTTTATAATTTGAGCAGACACCACTCTTTCAGACTGGCTGCCCTGTTATCTGCCTCAGGGCACAGACAAAGCCACTTTTGTTTGAGGTGGGAAGCAGACATAACATTATATGATGGCTCCACACTACTGAAGCTTTTCACCACGGTCTGCACAGCTCATTTTGATCGGTTTGCACTGTGTCGAATGGGCAGGAAAGTATGTTGAACTCAAATGGCACACAGCTGCCATGCATAGCCAATGCCACCGTTGTTTGAAGTGGGCCTTTCACTTTTGGTAGTGCTTCGATTAACTGTTGAAGCAAATATCTGAATATGCGTGATCATTGTTAACATTACGCCTCTACATAGTCTTCGAAATAAGTCCTGAATCGCTGCACAATAAACCACAAAACGAACACTTCACAGCCGTTACGGCAAACAGTTATTATTATTATTATTATTAAAGGTGTAGTGTTTCCAAATGAACATCACCATTGGCCGTCCTCATGTCGAGCTACCAGGTAATCTGTTGCATGTCTTTAATCAAGAAGGTAAACCAGGGTCAGCTGGGCATTGTCCCCAGATCAAATGAGGTAGGATAAACTCTTGAATTTTTACGCGAGGTAACAACACAGTTATTACTGTACTGGACACTCAGAGAGGCAAGGTGAAAGAATTGAGCTGGAAATCAAACTATTTACTGATTCTCTGGTTTGTTGTTCGTTTACGAGGAATTTTGTTCAAGTGGCCTCTTGTTATCTGAAGTACTCATTGAACCCATTTTCCTTTTCTAAACCTGTCTCCCTACTCCCAAATTGAAGCAATAACTCATCGATGAACAAACCCACTCGAGTGCAGCCACTTCTTACAATGGCTCTCCTTATGCTGTGACCAAAACAGACTCCACACAACCAGATGTCACACTGCAATACCAGGCCATCGGCTTTATTATTGCCATGAGAAGTTCCTGACAGCTTATTGCACACACTGTGGTGTCTTCACTGTTCATATTTTCTTGTTTTACGTTGACGTCGTAGCCTGTATGCCTCCCCATGTATGCACTGTCAAAAGTGACGCCTAAGTGGGCTTCACATTAGGAGAGTACGTAAAAGAAATGCATCCTTCCAATGGTTCGTCTAAGCCTATCTTTAAAAACAAAGACCTGGTGTTCTACCAAGCTGTTATTCAAAGTACAAAGTGTTCTATTTGTCAAGTGCACAGTATAATACAGGATCATTCTGAGCAAAGAAATTCTTATGACATGGCAGGCAGCAACTACGTATAACAGAGCCATAATATCCATACCAGAAATCTTAATACTATAAAAACTCACTAAGATATACATCATATGTACAGATGGGGGATATGTACAGTGAGCATTGTACAAAAGTACAAAATCTTTTAAATACATAAAGTGCAAGAGTGCTGATGAATATGTGTATAGGATTGTGATGTGATGATGCACATTGAAAGTACATAGGGAGTTAGCATACATAGGAGAGTCGTGTGATCAATGTGATCCCTGAGGTTAATGTTACTGGTTGAGAAGCCTGATGGCCTGGGGGGAAAAACTTTTTGTGAGTGGTCGTCCGTTATTCTTCCTTTGATTATCATTAGGAGGTATGGTGAATGTTAGAGTGGCTAAAAACAGTGCCCAGGATACAAATAAGTGCCCATGATTAAGATGGGAAGTTGTGTAGAAAAAAGTTTCCTTGGACTCTATGACCTGTTGTGCTCAAAATGGCAAAAATAAAATGTGTATTATTGTACACATTTATTACTATTAAGTGTTGGTTCAGAAATATAAGACTATCCATTAGTAGAGTAGTTTTGCGTAGCTGTTCTGCATATTTTTAAGATGTTGATGATGGGTGTCATTCGGTAACTTCTATGGATCCACAAGGCTTCCTGTATTTCTAAGATGTAGGAACTCTTGTGCTGTCTTCACTACAGCACCTTGCTCCTTGGAATGGAGACCGCAGAGATACGAGGGAAAAGGTAGGAGAAGTCGTTAAATTGCTTCAACAGCTTTGCAGGGGATGAATAACTCGTTAGCTCTGTGCATTTTAAGTCATCAAATCCCGAACCTCCTCACCTACCTCTCATTTGCAAAGGGGACAGGGGTAAGGTGCTAATTAACGTGATAAAGAGAACAAATCTGATGGAGGCGAAGAAAAAAAGAGAAGAATTTCGGGGTGGCTGCGGGTGGAGGAGAGAAAAATCCACTGTTACATCTGTATTCTCAAACACTCAGAGAAGGTGTTATTTTCATGTTTAATTAATTAAGCATTCTCTTTAACTGTATCTTGACAAATGTGAGCCAATTAGAAATAGAAAAGAAAATGTTTATTGCTAATTAATGGCAGATTTCAAGGGAAAAGGAGATTTGCCGGTATAATACCACGTTTTTGTCAATGTTTCTCAGCTTGATGCAGGGTACTTTGTCTAGCATCCAATCTGCGGTAGATTTAGCTTTATTGAAATTGAACATCAGGTCCTTGAGGTGTCCGGTTATGGACCACTGGATGATTGATGATTTTTCACCTCCCTCTTCTCCAGTAGCGGAACTTCACAGGAGTATTACGAAGTTGTGCCAAATACTTTGTAGCCAGTGTAAAACTGCAAAACAGTGATTGTATTGTGTTGTACAAATGTTCTATTAAACCAAGTAGTCTCAGAGCCCCTTGTGGCCAGTGACCAAATAGCAGCACAGCCATGTGAATTGCTGTCACAACTATAATGTGGAAGACCACTGAGAGTTTATGAAGAAGCCCTTTGGTAGGAAACAGATCCTTTTATAAATAATCATATTTATGTGAGAACGAATTAATATTGCAATTTGATTTTTATGTTTTTTTTGGCTGAAAATGTATCTACATTGGTAAATTATTAATTGCCTAATACCTCTGATCTCGATGATCTTAGCCGTTGGGGTTGACAGAGAACAAAACTACTTCATGTCATTTTATTCATGAAGGTAACTTTTAATTAGGCATGGCTGGAAATAAATGAAGAACCTATAATAGTTTGTAGAAACGTTTTCTCTACTGGTAGACATATCTGAAATGTATATATGTAAATATATATAGTTATTAATTTAAACACAGGAGGCCTATGTGAATTTCATGGTTCAGTGGAGAACCAAAATCGAGCAACTTTTGTGTTGCAAGTGGAAAATAATTGGCTAAAGTGTCAGGTAGTTAGTCCATTTGAGAAAGACTATCGGGTTTGAACACAAATAAAACTACAGCCATAATGAATGTACAAGTTGAACAAGACCTTCTTGGTCAAGTGGATTAGCTTTTTCTATCATTCACATATGAAATCCTATATGTGTTTAATTTAT
>JAVQJS010086581.1:0-10156 GCA_036024795.1 Galaxias rostratus | reverse complement strand
ACTGTGACAAGAATGTTACCTCCTTCTTCCTAGAATGGGAATGCGTTGTCCAAATTATCCGGGATTAAGAAAATTCACTCGACTGAGTGATAGACAATGGTTCTTATGTGAGTTGCTGGATCAGCTCACAGAGCTTAGTTGTGAGAATTGCCTGCCAAACATGCTAGGACGGACAATGGGTGTCACTTTTAAAAAAAAAATGAGGTTGTGCTGTGTGCATCCTGCACTAGGGTGGCATGGTCCAGAATCTGTCAGGGTTATTTGTTCAGAAAGGTAAAGAGAAAACAATTCGATACACATATAAAAACACATTTACGTAATGGTAAATATGTAACACAAAGGTACTTTTTACCCAGATTGCCGATCCATTTTATTATGATTATAATGACACATTTTTAAGAAATCGACAAAAACATTTAGGTCTGCACAACATTAAAAAACGTGAAATCAGCACTCAAGCGAATAACTATAACCCAGTAACAGTAAACAAAAACCACTACGTTGTTACTCAACAGGAAACTGCATACCATGTACCTCCAAAATCCATCAATCAACTATTACATACAGTACAAAACAGTTACTCATGTCCAAATAGAAACTTGTAATCTGCATTTACATTTCAGTTCAAGGTCTTCATTCTAAAGGTATAATACAAAAATGCGCTGACAAGAGAATGTTAACCAAAGTCCAAAACCTTTGGGTCAAACGATTATGCATGACCAATGGTAGTTTTCTGAGCATGGGACACTCAAATATGAATATATTTTGTTAACTTAACTGAACTTTATTCAAACAAAGAGCTTCTCATTGCTGTGCTTTGACAAAATATCAAACCCCATTCTGGCCTTAAAAAATGAAGAGCACACAGATAATTCATTATACAGCTCTTTTTTGCCACGGGCAGTTTTCCAAAAGGTCACCCCGACCACCATGTATCAGAAGGAGAAAAGCCAGAAAGTCTGCACGTGGCGTTAAATCTGATGGTATTTAAAAGTCAACTGTTTAAAAAGCCTTTTCAGGGTTGTTTATTGAAGCCTAATATTTGCATGCTTTTTAGTTTCATTTGGGGTTCACAGATAAAAACAAACATAAAATCACTGCCACAGCTGTGTGGGTTGTTTAGTAAGCAGAAGCCTAACTTTGGATCATAACGTAAAGCGAGTTATATCAACGTCACCAAATTGTAGACAAACACTGTAACAAAGGGTTACTGAAGAAGGTTTCATGACATACTAAAACGATGTTGGGGCTTTGTAGAGTGGATGCATTTGTTTTCATTGGGTTGGCATTCACAGTTTGAAGTTGCATTCTGAAACTAAGGTATAATACATTTATGGAAGTTCTCTTAATACGATCAAAACTGAGCGACTTAAACATACGGGAAACTTGCTCTGGGTTGTCTGCAATGTGATTGCATTAATACATAGATGACATTCCTAGACCAAGTAAAAGCCTTGTAATAACTCTGATAAAAATATCTTGTTCAACATATGACTACTTTGGCCCATACAAAAGTTACATAACCAGTCCACTCCTTTCAGTAAATCCACCGTTAAAGTTCTATTATAATATTGTGTTTTATATTATAGTATTGAAATGTATTGTATTATGCTATTACATATCTGATTATCAAACATCTTATTGTTTATTTACGTTCTATGAAAGCAGCTCTAGGCTAGACAAAGCATTATAATCTACCCTGCTGCGCTAGGCCAGGTAAAGATTTAATACATCACAATCTCCTTAGCTAAGGTCCATGAGCCCAACAGACCTCATTGATGCCAAGCTGTTAAAATCATTGTAATAGTCTATTTACCTTTCTTTAGCTAATGAATGGACCACTAATAGTCTGTGCTGGCTAAACATCCCTCACATTGATGTGCATTTTCTTATATGTGCTCAAACTTGCAAATAGAACATTGCTCCCATGCAATATAATGTGATCGATTGAAATATTGTAAGACTGGATCAGTTAAAATGTTATGTTTTGAGAAACGTGATACCATGAAGTTATCTTTACAATTCAGAATTATTAAACAGACAAGTGGTAATGTAAACATAAGAACTGTGGTATGATAAAACTAAACTACCAACTAACTAAAAAATCTGTGAATGTGTTTAATTTGTATGATTTATTCAGATTAGAAAAAATACACATGCAACATTGTCTTTCCATTGTGATTTTTTAAACTAGCCCACCATGTAAAAAAAAAAAACAACATTGGAAATACAAATCACTCAATAAGCTATTATCTACAGGTTGAGGGCGTGTTGGGTTAAACCATATTTACATTATCTTTCTGAGTCGCTATGTGTGTCTCGCTGTAAGAATTGTTTTTTGTCAATTATTAAATTGTCCTATTCAAGGAAGAAGGGGTTGTGACACCCCATGTTGTAGCTTCTGGCTGAAACCTTTTGTACATATTTTTTTTCTTTGTAGTGAGAACATTAGGATCAGGTTTTTGCACAATACATAATTTATACAAGTGTGATTATAAAAGAGATACAGTTTGGTATGTATAATGATCTTGTTCTCCTCAGATTGACTTTGAAAAACTTCAAAACTTGAAGTTTTCAAATCTTACAATTATTATTTCAAAGCAGTACATTTTCTTCCTGCTTAAAAAAATCTAAAGTATTGGGCCTAATTATAAGCATTCTTTGCTGACTTAGTGTGAGTGTGTGGTAAAACTGAGCCTGCCTTTGTCTTGATCCTCAAACTGGTTCCTTACTCCATTTTTGCAGGGTCAGAGGTAACTTGGCTAATTAAGGGTCCCCCTTAGTCTTTAGACAAACCCATCTGAGCTTAACGTTTTTACTTTCATGGCCCACCAGCTCCGACTGGTACCTCTAAGCTAATTTTGCCTGCCTGCAGACCTTTGGAGGGTCTCTGTTAATCTACTGACAAGTCAAGTATAAACTGCAAAAACGTACAAAAAGCATTGTGGGAAACTGAGAAAATGCTGTATGAGCAAATGCCAACTAAATGCCAATTAGACAAAACCATAAGAGCAATAATGTCCCCCCATGAATACTTAAGAAGTTAATAAATATATATCCAACCCATTTGCAAAGGAACCCAAATACTAGAAACTAGTACAATACTCATCTGCATAAATTAATATTGTGGATTAACGGAGGAAGGTTATGACAGAGTTGTAGGCTTTAAAATAATTTGGAATTTATCTAAATCACAAGTAATGATAACAATCTGTAACTGAAAACCAAAGACTTAATTACTACTCACCTAATAACTAAACGTACACCTCTATTGTTACAAAACAAGTTATTTATATTATTTCACGACAATTTTTGTAGAAAATGTAGTAATACATATCATTCAGTAGCATTTGGTGGAAAATTAATTCAAGCACATATCATGAATATATCTAGAAACCAATGACAGCAAAGCAATCTTCCCACAACCCTAAGAATATTAAATACATATTAATAGACTTAGATAAGGGTCATGCTTTTCAGGGCTAAATGCAGGAGAGAGAGAAAAAAAAACTAACATACAAATATACATACTTAGAAGCCTTAACGCTTACCTTTTGTCAATTGAAACGGGAATTTATTCCCACAACAACCCTTGTCTAATTCTGAAAAAAACTGAAATGAACGTCTGTTTTTAGGCTCCACTACTTGGACATGCCAGGAATCAAAGCGATGAAAATATGTCAATGTATTGAGGCAAATAGGATTAAACGTGTTGATCGCCAAATGTCTGGAAACAGAGGAATTTTGTCAAGAGATAATCCTCCCCATGGATTTAACACAGTCCACACTCAAAGACTTGCATTTGTCTTCAAAAGGTGACAATGGAAATTTCTTTCGGTGAAAGTTGTTAAACGTGCAATTAAGTAATAAGAAAAATATGCCAAACTCACAGTGTTTCAACTGTGAGCCTAAACAAAGTTAAGGTCATACAAGGCTACTTTGAAAAAAGTCCCCTAATTGACAAAAATAAAATATTATAAAGGTGTAATTAGTTGACAGACCTCCTACTTAAAATACTGCATGGACGTGATAACTGATCCTTATGGTTATCATCATTGTATGGAAACAAATATTGGTTTGCTTCCCTGTAAACAATGCTGCTAAAATATTTTTTTCAGTGGTCAGGTAAAGTGGATTCAATTAATTGTAAATCAATGCATACATCTCCTTTGTTGAGTGAAAACAAACATATCTAATACCAAATTCATGAATTCTTATAGACATAGATCGCAGGACCCTTTACGTATAGCGCAGAATGACATGCAGGGATGCATGTTTAAGCCAATGCCCCTGATTTGCTAGCCAATGAAGAGCTACCAGGTTTACCAGTAGGGGCCTTACCTTCTGGGTATCGACAGGCAGCAGCTGAGTAGCAGCGGACAGGTTTGGTGGTGATGTGACACTGAGGGTAGGTGGGTGGGCGCGTTGGGAGCGCTGGGATTTGCTCCCCTCAACGCTCTCTCCCCTACGCTGCTGCTGCTCCCGGAGCTGTTCCCGCATCAGCCGCTGGCCAAACTGTACGTGTGACGTCATGGCCGGGGTCCGGTTAGCTCAGGGTTTGGATCGGCCTGGCCCCACGGGGTCCGGAGGATCGCTGAAAGATCCTGGCCCCGGCCAAGTAGAAACCAACGGTAGGCAAAGAAAAGTAACGGAGGAGTGGGAACAGACTCGGACGAGGGGGGAAAAAGTAACCGACACATTCGCGCCGTCCCGTTTAATGAGCGTGGCGAGGTGCCCCGTTAAAACACAATCGAACAATTGAAAAGGAGAGGCGAAGCCTGCGGGTGGAGCATTGGTTTTCAAGAACCAGACATTGTTTTTGAGAACGGAGATGGCTGCCGTTGGTAAATGGAAAGGAGGGTTGAGGATATCTTTGCAAACATGTTTCTTCAAGCTAGGTAAGGTTAGAAAGTCTCCTGATATTTACAGGTCATATAAAAAATTCATATATGAAGCATGCTATTCCTGGTTAAAACAGAAAGAGACCATGATGAAGCGTGATTAATTCCCACTATCAAGGATCATGTCCGAATCATTTCGGGATGAATCTTGGGTCTAAATTTAGTGTATGCCACAAATCGTGCCAGCTCAGAAAGGGAATTATGAGTAAACTGTGGCAGATTGCAGGCCACCCAGCTCCGATAAGTAGTCTGTGGATTGCAATCTACAAGACCAGCCAAAATCCCTTAGACCTGCCTCTGTCTGAACACCTTCTGAAATCTCTTATCTAATGCCTCATGTGTTTAACTCATGTACAACAATATACATGAGCAATTACAGATTTTTCTCACACCATTACTTGCCCAACTTTACCAACCCATCCACCTTTCTCTGACATCAAATCTGCAATATTGCTCGACTAAGATCCTAAATGGATCTGACAGTCCACTGGCTGTCAGGACAAAAAACATTCCTTGAAAAAAAAAAAAAAAAAAGAAGGAAAAATCTTTTGATAAAATAACCCGCAAAGCCCCTCAGTTCGCACAGCTGTGTGATAATCGTACTAATTAGCCAGTCACTTCAAATCCAGCCCAAAGTCTGCAACTATCACTTAGCATCATCCATGGGCATACTTTGGAGTAATAAGGACCTTTATGCTTAGATAACTACACCTTTAAATGTCTAGACGGACCCAGGGTTCACTTTCAATGAAAACCACCCCCGAACGAGAGACCGAGGCAGGCGGTGGCTCAAAAAGAGAGTGTGAGTAAGACCAGTAAGTGAGAACTGAGAGAAGTAGGCTCTTCTGGTTCTTTCCAGGCCAATTCCATTGGGTTGGGATTAACGTGCAGAACAAGAAGTAGCACTGTATAAGCTCCAGGGTGTCCCACATTGACCCGCGAGAAAAAATGGATCGAAGGCAGGACGTACGGAAATCTCCAAGCTGTGACTTATCGATTTCCACTTTGCATGTAAATTTTTTTTTCTTTCGCTCCTGCAATTCCATACGTTACTGTCTTGTGTCCTCTTTTTTTTTGAAGTGCAAAGCATTCCAAATCGAGACCTGAGGTCTGATTCCGGGTTTCCTACTAGAGGTTCCTCGACACACAAGAACAGGAAGCTATGAGATGGAAAACCACGTTCCCTCTACCCAACTCATATTGTGGAAAGTGTCTTCTGCAGCAGATACCAAAAAAGCCTCTAAAATTAAACCAAATTGATATTTGCTATGAGTGAACAGCCCATGTGTTTAAAAAAGGATCCAACGCTGACATTTCTACGACAATAAAAGATTTCCTGCTAGATATTTGCAATATGGTCAGCTTGTTCACTCATTTAGCAACTCGTCATGATAATAATGCTCATATTCGCAACAAGGATGATTTTTTCAACATTGCGTCTATCAAAATGCATCGGTCACTATTCAAATTGGCTTTACAAAGCGAACAAAAAAGGGACTTTAAGGATTGCAAATTAATCATGTCCTGAAACCAGACCACATTTTCAAAAACAACTGAGCTGCAATCCTGAAGGATATGTTTGAATTGATCCGTTCTAGAACGTTTACATGTAACAAAAGCTCTTTTGAGGCATATAAGATTAATTACATTATACAACAACTAAAATACATTATACATCTAAACATTTGATGCCTCTGCAAGCAATTTAATTAAAAAAGGAATTAGAAAAAAAAAAAAAAAAGTTTAGATATTTTCCAAAAGATGTTGTGCAAATCTAGGCCATTCTAAAGACTCTAAACACAATCCCCATGCTTTACACTGATCCTTAATTGTTTAGCATGATCTGTGACTTTAACAGAAAGAGGGGAAATTACTCCTTATTCCTACTGGGTGACCTTTTTTCATGACACCCAGAGGTTATTTCATTCCATGCAAGAAACAAGATGTCCTCAATCCATTTACCGTGACCATGATAAACAATTACTGTGCATGTGTCTGGTGCAGACACGCATCTGATGTGTGGCTGATTGCCAAGCTACACCAATGTCGACAAAAGTTCACTGCATCGAGACATCACAATCCTACTGTGCGCACGGTTGCTTAAGACACCCATCACTGGGCGGTCGAACATCGCATTGAACGAATATATAATCATTAAAGGAAGCTATGGATAAATATGACGCAAGAGGTTTATTGAAAATAGTGTCCTACCTTTTGATTTACATACTACAAGGAGGCATTCGGGGTGCCTCACCTCACCGTTGTCAGTCCTTTTAAAGCTTGTGAATGGCATGACTTCCTATTATGACACAACAGTGCCTCACTCTAGTGGAACATTGCTTTCTGAAGGCCGGATTGTGTTCTGGTGATCATGCCCGTGACACAAATCTTTGAAAAAAAAAATACAATCGTAAATGGGAGAGTACACACTGTATATGGATCCCCATGTGTTTTTATAAAAATGATTTAGTATGTGGTGGACTGTTTTTGGAAAAAAGCAAAAAGTAAACATGTAAACACAAGCAGTACATGCATGTTGAATTGATTACTTTGCTGCATTAAGTGGGATCAAAATGACAGGAAAGAATGTATGCATCAAAATGTGAACGAAATGTTTAGAAAGTTTTGGTTTTTTAATTGTATATATCAATTATATTGTTGCATCGGTTAATAGAAGAGTATTCTAAATGCATTGTACATTAAAGGTACCACACTAACATGACAAAGATAACCACAGTGACCCTCTTATTCTCACATTTTCCTACACTTTGGTAAAGTCAATATTTAGAGCAGTCTGTGGTTAGAAAAACAGGAAGGATGAGATATGATTCAGGCATTCCTTTGCAAAAACTAGATCTAAAATTGCCTTTTTCGGTTCTATTTCTTCTTCTTCCTCTAGTTGCTTGAACTGGGTAATACCATGTCGGCTGGTAGTAGCATGTCCGTTGTAGAAAAGAAAAGAAAATTTTATTATATGTATCATGCCCCGATTTAAATGTTGTGTTTTGCATAAATAATGCTGTCTTCAATGAAAGCCTCTGTGAAGAATTCTCAAAAAGAAGGCCCATTTCTTGCTTTGTGTGAAGCAAAAAAAATCAATTTTCTGGATATGATGGGTAAGAGCTCGACCAATTACTGTCAAGAAGACAGTGCTTTTTTCACCATCTTGCGTTCTCTTTTGGAACTAAGTTATTATTGCAATGCATGTTTTACACTGACTAAACCAATTACTTTATATCCCAAATGAGCTGCACTTAAAAAAAAGAACGTTCACTGTCACTTAAGTTAACACCTCATGCTATGCAAAGGTTAAAGTCCCCGAGGCGGAGGCCTCATTCTGCTGAAGTTACGAAATGCATAATTCTTGCTGTCTTGCTTGCTAACTTGCTGTCTTATGAAACGTATCAATCACTCAAAGAGTAGGAACTTAATAAGCGTTCTCTCACTGTCTAAGAGAAATATTACACCTAAAGCAAGTCCAAGTGACTTGGCTTGCTTTGACTTAGACGTAACACGCAGTGCCTGAATCTTCACACTGTGGTATTTCCAAAGAATTATTGTACACAAATTATCAAGACCAAACCAAGCAGCACGAGTGTTGTCGGGCTTCTACAAGTCTTCCAAGAAGTACGAGGAGATATCAGAAATTGATAACACGAGACATGTATTTGACCCCAACCTTGAAGTCACAGACCGAAATGCTACTGGTATTTGGACACAATCTCACCGACGTTATTCAAAAATAAATCGACGTTCAGCCATACATTTTCTTTGAAGACATGTGTATTAATGATTTCTAAATGGTTGAGTTTCGTATTTTAAATAGATTAGGCTTGCAATGTAAATCGAACATATGTCCGCAATCTTGACCCTGTAATTAATAACAATAACTCTTATGTTGAGCCTGTTTCACAGACTGATAATATTTGCTTGAAATCTTAGAATTGCATTAGATATGCATTAATCACGTCATTGGACAGGGCAGATATAAAAGATAAACACGTCCAAGTAGACAAGTTGATGGCTTTTTCGTGTATTAGAACAAATTTAAACGTACAGCTAATTATATGATCAAATAGTCATACTCAGTCAGGCACTAGGCACTAATAATTTTCTTTCTCTGCATTTCCCTGTGAACAATCACCATTCAAGTCTATTTTAGGGTAATGCCTGTCCTGTTTTATAAAAATAACAGTTATTGTTGACTGAACTATATTTCTTGGGAACACATTTTGTAGTGCCATCTGGGTTGAATTGAAAACCTTTTGAAGGGGAAGGGGAATCTACAGCCTGTTTGTTTCAGCCCTTTGGGACCTTCCTGAAAGAAGTGGGGGACACTCATTTTAGTTTTAGTGTAGTGTGTAGCTTTTTACAGACCAATGAGCATCAGTAAAATAGATTGAGATATTTGGCGGTGTATCTTAGTGTAGTGAGTAGCTTTTTACAGAATCATCTGATCACAATATGGTTCAAGCGTTTATCGTAAGACCAAACAGACGCAGAATGTATTGATTTGACAGTTTATTGTTAAAGTGCTAGATGGCGCTATAATCTTTATTAAGGAACACATTACGTCCATGTACACTCATATGCATGCCACTAGGTGGTAGTGTAATGCATGGATGAAAACTCCGGCAACACTCAGTAAGAGTTAATCCTAACTTGAAATCGACTTAACGCATGTGTAGTTTGTTACATTGATAGATAGCGTTTTGCACAAACATTATCTGTTTAAGATTAAGTCGTTATATTTTCCTAGTTCAGTCAAAAGTACAAACTGTATGTTCTCAGACAAACATTGAATATATAATACATTAACACTAATACTTTATAATATATATATATATACAAAAAAATAAGAAGATATTAGTCTAATTAGCACACTTATATGGCTCTCTACTCCCCCAATGGCCTGTTTGTCTGCATTGTTACATGGCGGGTGTGTTGGGGGGCGGGGGGGTTGGGGTTGCTTAAGCTTGACAATAGAAATGTCTGTCTTATGTGATGCATTCAGGATGACCTGGAAAAAAATACTGGGAAACTGAAAAATGACCGACCCACCACAGAAATGTGTTGCTGGTGGCATTAGGGCAATACCATTGTGCAATCAATATCAACTTTAAGATATACTGTGGCGTGGTTTGATTTGTGACGCAAACACATGCATCGCAAACCATCACAAGACATCCACATTTTTCTCCCACTTAACTTTACCAATTCAATGCACGTAATCAAGAAATCAAAAGAAGCATTAG
>JAVQJS010086562.1:0-10080 GCA_036024795.1 Galaxias rostratus | reverse complement strand
GGATTGGCGATCTGTCCAGGGTGTACCCCGCCTCTCGCCCTAAGTTAGCTGGGATAGGCTCCAGCCCCCCCGCGACCCTACACAGGATAAGCGGTTCTGACAATGGATGGATGGATATTATGTTATGTTATGTGTTAAGCTTATATTATGTTATATCTAACCTAAAATACAGTCTCAGATGTATTTAGAAAAATTATTTATTATTCTTTACAGTTTAGTGATGTAAATTAAGTTTATTATTTTATTTAGATCGATCTGTTTCTGGTGCAACTATTAAAGGGATGATGTTAATGGGCCTGCATGCAACTATCTTTAACAGCAGCGCAAATAGGAATTACTCAGTGTCCTTGGTAGAATTTTGCTTACTGTTTCATTTTGTTGAGATGATAAAATGTAGTGGACTTAATGGAGCAGCAATTTATTTTATAGATCATGACTTCTCTGCAGAAAAAGCCATGCCATGGCTGATCAGTTATTGAATAGAAGATTTTTCCCTGAGTTTTTGCAAAATGCATGGAGAAATGCATGGAAATGGCAAATTCTGGAAATAACATTTGATTAGCTTTTTTCGTCATTGCATGTTGTTTTAATGCGCAATTCAAAAAAACATTAATAGGAAATTTTTTGTTTGATTTTGATAACGAAATAGGCTTAGATAAAGGCTGTATAATTGATGGTGATATGCCACAGCCCTATTATACAAACTTTTTTAAAAATTCCATATATTTACATTATATAGAAATCAGCGTGTCTGCCGGCATTTTTCCCGCGCGTATGGCTTGCAAGGGGTTAAATGAGGATACAAGAAATCCCTTTTGCAGGCAGGTGCCCAGCCAGTCCCAACCCTCTTTTTAAAGTTCTTTGAACTCCTCAGAGGTAATTCATAACTGTCATTTACAAGCAACTTTGCGAGTAATATCATGAGGAGATCAAGTGTGGTCGCAGATTTAAAGTTGTGGGGCAAAGTAAATATAGAGTGAGCATCTATGCATGAGCAGGTCGTCGGGGTTTAGCCTTTTATTTTACCTGAAACGTTTTCTACTCATAATTATATGGTAGTCGCATTGGTTCAAGTTGTACGGGGTTACTTCGATTTTTTTCTATTCTCTGATTATTTTAATTTGCAACAATCAACAACTATTTTGAAACAGAGATTTGTCCCATTAATTTCCTTCACGCTGAATATGTGGTGGATGCTTTTCCCTCGATGGATCTGGTTCTTGGCTTGTCTGGGTATGTCGATGGATCACCAGGTAACGGACGCGGCATCTACCCGGGTAACCTATTCCCATCCGGGCATTTGTCCCAACGACATGAATCCCAACCTGTGGGTTGATGCCATGAGTACTTGCACGCGGGAGTGTGATTCAGACCAGGTGTGTAATGCGACATACTGGAAATTACATTTTCTCTGTTTTTATCAGTTTGAAATATTGGAAACATAAATAGCATATCTAGACTTAATTAGATTGTGTTTGCTATACAAATATGCTATATTTAATTTACGCTAGACATGTGTGTTATTTTAGCTCTCTAAATTTTTACTAGAAATGTTTTTATGTTTAGATACTTGTGATATTTAGGGGGTTGGCTAGAATGCTACTTAAACATCTTTAAAACAATTGAACAGCAAATAAATCATCACGGAGTCACTTTTCATTCTTACTACTTTTTTCTATGTGCAGGAGTGTGAGACGTTTGAAAAATGTTGTCCTAACGTGTGTGGCAACCGCAGCTGTGTGGCAGCGCGCTACATGGATGTGAACGGAAGGAAGGGTCCAGTGGGCATGCCCAAGGAGGCCACCTGTGCAGGCTTCATGTGCACCCAGCAGGGATCCCAGTGTGACATCTGGGATGGCCAGCCTGTGTGCAAGTGCCGGGATCGCTGTGAGCGAGAGCCCCATTTCACGTGTGCTTCTGACGGCATGACGTATTACAACAAGTGCTATATGGATGCGGAGGCCTGCTCCAAGGGGACCTCTCTCTCTGTGGTCGTCTGCCGTGCCCACCTCACTTGGCCGCATACCAGCTCTTCGCTGCCCATGGAGACCACAGTCCGACCAACCACAACTCCTCTCCTGGCAACCGTCTTGCCATCCACCAAACCCTATCCACCTGCCATTGCCAGCATCCCCTCTCGTCAGGAGGTGGCCGTTGGTGACACGGCCAGTTTCCTCTGTGAGGTCACAGGTCACCCCCAGCCAGAGGTGAGCTGGGAGAAGCAGGAGGCGGAGGGGCGGGAGCGTGTAGTCATGAGGCCTAATCACGTGAGGGGGAACGTGGTGGTCACCAACATCGGTCAGCTGGTCATCTACAACGCCCAAACCCAGGACACCGGTGTCTACACTTGCAGCGCCCAGAACCCCTCGGGCTCAGCCCAGGCCCACCACCCACTCACTGTGCTCCCAGGGGAGCCTATAAGAAGCCCTGAGCCCAGGACAATGACCCGCTGCTCAGCCGAGGAGTGCCTGAGGCCCCCGGACTCTGGAGAGGAGTGTGGGACGGACGAGCGGGTCAGCTGGTACTACGAGCCAAATAGGAACAGCTGCCTCTCTGTTGCCCATTGCAGCAGCACCAGCACCAGCAGCCCCTGGAAGGCCTTTGAGACCTATGAGGCGTGCATGCTGTGCTGCGGGCCTGAGGTGTCTGGGCCCTGTGGTCTGGCCAGCCTGCAGGGCCCCTGTAAGGCCTATGAGCCCCGCTGGGCCTACAGCATCTCCACACAGCAGTGCCAGTCCTTCATCTACGGAGGCTGCAGTGGAAATGACAACAACTTTTACTCCAAGGAGGCCTGTGAGGAGATGTGCCCCTTCCCCAAGAACCACCATTGCAAGGCCTGCAAGCCGGGGGGCAAGATTGTGACTAGTTTCTGCAAGAGTGACTTTGTGATCCTGGGTCGTATGTCTGGGCTGAGGGAGGGAAAGGATTCTGGCCAAGCTCTGGTCTCCGTGGAGGAGATCCTGAAGGACGAGAAGATGGGGCTGCGGTTTTTCGGCAAGGAGCCTCTGGAGATCACGTTTATCAACATGAACTGGAGCTGCCCTTGCCCCAACATCACAGGTGCTGCCAGTGAGGGTCAAGTTATCGTCATGGGCGACGTGAAAGATGGGATGGCTGTGTTGCAGCCGGAGAGCTATTTAGGAGCTTCGAGCCCCCGCCGCATACGCAAGCTTCGAGAGGTTGTGTCCAAGAACACCTGTGACATTCTCAAAGCCATTTCTAGTATTCAGTAGGTGGGCTGTCCGGCAGACATTTTCATTTCAAACAGGTTACCTAAATGTCCAGGCCTATGCCTTTTTGCCCATGATTTTTCCCCTGACAGCGTTTCTGGTTTGAAACATGCGATAGGTATTATTTTAGAACATGTACATAATACACTTACAGCATTGACAATTTTACCTTAATTTCCAATGTTTATTTCATCTTTCCATTTCAAACTAATTATTTAGATTCTACTCTAATGTCTGATACAAATCCAGTTCATTTATTCTGTACTGAAATTAGATGTATTTTGAATGTATATATTCTCCACCACCCTCTCATTAGTATTTTCTTTACTGCCTTTTTCTTTCGCATTAAAATCTCAGTTTTATGGACTATTTGTGATATTTATAGTATAATGTGTGTCTGCTTGATTTGCATCACCTCATACAGCAGATGTTGAGTCTTGCTTTGTGTTTTGCTTAAATGTGCATATTACTGTAAATAAATAATAAAAACCTTTCTTGTCATGCATTGAACTTCTTTTTAAATATACATTATGCTTGAAGAACATTCTACCAAATATACCAAATACTGTATATAAATACACCAAATACTGTAGTTTATTAACTCTTTCACGCATCGTGGTAATTACAGTGGACAGCTATTCAAAGGTCATAATCTCCCATAGAATTTGTTTCCCATATTTGTATAAACCCCTAGCACTTCTGAAACAGTGGGGAAAAAACATATTGCATCATAGGTATCATAATTCATGCATTAAAGGGTTAAAATATAGAACAGGCAATACTAAGCTTTTGTATGTGTCCAGAAAGACGGATGTTTTCAAATTTGAACTATTACCAAAAACTGCAAAAAGAGCAAAACCTCCATCGAACGTTAGCAGGTACACAATGTCTCCACCAAAGGTCAAACGGGGCCATCACCACAGAGTAGCATGATGTATTACCGTCATAAGTCCCTACCAAAGTTCCAGTCCTGCAGGACAGGATCCAGCAGCAGCTGTACTGGAGCTGCTCACCTGGGTGGTTCGCCTGACAGCCTGTGATGAAGGAGAGAGGGGAATAGCATGTCCCCGGCCCACCCTGGTCGAACTCCTCTCGGTAGCCTCGTAGCCTTGACTTCATACATCTCAGCCCGCAACCACCCGCCCCTAGCCCCGGCGGTCCCGGTGCAGAACCCATCCAACTCCAAACCCCAGTGGCATCATAAAGAAAAAACGAAGTTTTGTTGTTTTGCCTTTGATTCCGTCTAATTGGATGAAAAAAAGCAAAGCCGTAAACCTCAGGGCTACTCTCATACTGGAGTTATGTCTTTCATGGTCTGCCAGCAGTGTGTGGAGTTTGACTGTGGGGGTTTCTACCTAGACCTGTGGTTCTGATTCTCCCATCCAGGGCAATGAGTGTATCTGGAGAGACACCTGGCAGCGGCTATTCTGGTTTTCTGCAAGTCGAGGTGCTCAATTGTATCAAATCATTCACTTTGGGTTGCAGTATTTAGTATGTTATAACTGTATATTGTTCTTTGTTTTACCCTAACAAATTTACTATGGCGACCCTGTCAAATTTTCTGATATTTTGCACTAGTAACAAGTAAATGACTTAGACATGGTCCAGCAAGCCTTTACTTTTCAGACCGCCTCAATTAAAGCAACACCTTATAAAAAGAATGTCATACAGTTGCATATCATGTTGTGATGGCCCTCCATTTTGGTTTCTTTAAATTTGAGCCCTGTCCCTTTGTAATGAATATCATCATCTTCCATTGTCCCTACACACTCCATTTATATGAGAGGTCAATGCTTTAATAATGCTGTTTCACTGATGGTATACTGGGGTTGCAGCGGTCACAGCAACAGCATTAGCATGCTTGAAACAGAATGTATAGTCCACTTTGTGGTATGGTGTTTTCCGCACTGTGTTTTCTGAACGGTCTATCTCTACGGCGGAGTCCTGTGGGGATTGTACCGAAGCACCTGCGGAACCGATCAACGAGCAGGGTGGTTTAGGACCCTGTGATTCATGACCCTGCATCTGGTATTGCCATGATCATTCACGACTTCAATTGAAAAGATACACTGGCCTCTCACACGCACTGACCTTGAATAAACAGCCATTCCGGTTCTGAAAATATCTCATGGATTCTGTCCCTGTAAAAATAAGAGAGCCACCTTAATGTTTGTACAGAGTCTAAAACGATTGTTTGATGGCATCAAAATGGTCTTTGCAGTTTAGAGGTCAAAATTTTATTTCTTTTTGAAAGGCAGTGTTCACAGTAGACAAAAATCAAATTCTCATTTCATAGTTGTTATTGTTCTAAATGATAATTCACGTGTGAGCAATCTCCAAGCAACTTGCAAAACTACAGCAGCCTCTGGTGACGATTTTGGGAAGTAAGCCTCCATAGCATGTAAAGTCAGATCATTATATTCATGAAGAGGGGTAGGGATACAACACAATGGGGGACCCAGGTAAATCAACACACACATAAATAATGTTTCAATTTAGCTACGCATTAGTTATAAGTTCACTTTCCCTTGGTGCAGTGGCCTGTTGAGTGTTCAAGTGAATGGGATTGTAATGACTATCACCTCTAGGTGTCAGCACAGGACCTTTCGATACTATAAAGTCTAGCCACTGGGTTTCACATGCAGGCTCGCCAGGCTGGGCAGACAAGCACCAAGATGTACACTGCAGACTCCAGAAATGATGTCAGAACCAATCATGTGATGTGTTATCGATACACACTACCAATGGCATGAAGACCTTACAATGTGACTTTCCTTAGTAGGCTCCTCTGAGTCAGTCGCCAGCTTTTGTCACTGTGACAGTTATTAATTAACGCGGACAGGCATTCCAATGGTTTCTATGTCCTGCAGCGCTCTCCCTCTGATGGGTAGATTACGATGTTAATGACCTCGCACAATGAACCCGCTAATGAGCCCGGGTTCACTTCCGCTCCACTGCTGTTGTCCTTATGCAATGAGCTGGCAGGGACAAATACACACACACACGCACACACACACACACACACACACACACACACACACACACACACACACACACACACACACACACACACACACACACACACACCAAAACAGAGACTTTGCATGGCATTTAGTTTCATATAATTAGGTAAGTATCAAATTACTGAACAGCTCTAACAGCTTACTCACACACACATATGACATTAAGAACTGGGGACTTGATTGGTTAGCTCTGAATATTTCCCTAATGCTTGGGATATTTTTAAATGTGTAATGTTTTCTTTGACCAACAGGCTTTAATGTGTAGTAGTTAAGGATAATATAACCTCTGATTGCATTTCCCATTAAACAATGAGGCAGGTGTATCAGGTTTAAACGTGAATCTAAAATCAAATTCTGTTTGTGTGTGTGTGTGTGTGTGTGTTTGTGTGTGTGTGTGTGTGTGTGTATGTGTGTGTGTTCATGAGAAACAGTGGAGGGAGAGGTTATGACCGAGAGTGACACTACATGAATACATTCCATGTTTTTTTTTTTTTCACACATACTTTTCTCACACATTTCTTTACACATACGCCAACA
Source organism: Galaxias rostratus (assembly GCA_036024795.1). Lineage (NCBI taxonomy): Eukaryota > Metazoa > Chordata > Actinopteri > Galaxiiformes > Galaxiidae > Galaxias > Galaxias rostratus. Next base: position 3,290 of record JAVQJS010086562.1, on the reverse strand, counting down.
AATCGTTTTAGGAACTTCATCAACATCAGGCCATCTTCATCTTTGTCCTTTAATAATCCCTCCTGCATTCATTCCCAAGTTTCCTTTTGAAGTAGACCTCCTCAATGTGTCAAGTTATAATCTTGCTCAGAGCTGGGTTTTAAAAAAATATGTGGCATATAATTGTTAGTTTCCATAGCAACAAATGTCTATTTCTTCTCAAGGTTTTCTCATTGTCTCTACATGCTAGACGTAGATAATGACACAGCTGCACAGTAACAAGAGCCCTCAAGGTTCACCCAGCATGTCTGCTTTTCAGCACCTCAGCACAGATTCAGATCAGCATGAAACCACATCTAAATGTTGATCATGCTAAAAGAATTCTTAAAAAATAAAGATGGTACAATTTCAGTGCGTCTACTCGTCAAGTGTACGTTCAAACTGCATACAGACTCTGGGCCATCGCTGTAACGAATGGCACGTTATAACGAATGTCAGTAATGCTCCATCTGATATCTATAAAAGCTGTTATTGATGACAGAATGTATTTTTCATGAGTCCCAGGGTAAAACATGAATTTAGAGAACCCCTTACAAACCCCCTATTCTCACGTCATGGAACATTTGCGGAATAGGTACCTCCCACATTTAGAGCGTGCAACACAGAGCAGACACAACATTGAAGAGATCTTGTCAATTCAAGTGAAAAACAAGATTTCGAACCATTCAAAATTGGGGGGAAAAATAGTAAGATTACAAATCAGACATTGTGAATATCACAATCCCTTTGTCCCCTTCGTCTAATTTAGATTGATATACCTCCACTAAAAAGGAGACTTTCAATTTAGAGAATTAGCTTGTAGGCCTACCACTTATAATAACACAAACCGCAAAATGTAACGTTGTTATATGTTTTATCAATAATAACGTTGGAGATTCGGAATAAATTAACAAAGATAATGTACCTTTTTATTTTCTCTTCCTCGTACGCTCTTAGTGGTCGGTTTTTCTGACAAGTTTATTATCAGGGCATGCGTATTGTGGCTGTAGTAAAAAAAAAAAAAAAAAAGCCAAAACATTGCTATTCTACTACTGTACAGCAGAGAGTGCTCAAGGTCCATCCATGGACCACATAAGAACAAGATCTATGGGTTCATTCAAGACTTTATCGCGAGTGTCCATCCATCCATCCATTATCAGAACCGCTTATCCTATGCAGGGTCACGGGGAGCTGGAGCCTATCCCCGCTGACTTCGGGCGAGAGGCAGGGTACAACCTGGACAGATCGCCAGTCCATCGCAGGGCTATCGCGAGTGTACTTTATGAAAAAGTAATCTAATAAATCTAATCAGAATCTAGTCATTTTTTATTCGGTTTGAAGAAATCTAGTGTAACTTGTGTATTGGAAGTGCATAGCAATCATAAACATTCACCCACCAAGTATAATAAAAATCTAATGAGTGAACGTGTTGTAAGTCAGGAACTAGGTAAATTAGGAAAAAGATGATAAATACACAAAATTGTAAACTACAAGTTTTATGTTCTATATTACAAGGGTTTGTTGTATCACTAAACTCAAACAAAATACAGCATCTGATGAGGGAAACAAAATAACCTTCAAATTAAACATTTGACATAAAAAAAATATTTTTAAAAAGTGGAAATTGTGAGGTTTGGTACAATCAGTAAACGTTGCAGTACAAATGGCTTTCAGAAACAATCAACAACCCATTTTCAAGACAATTAAACTATATTCCAGAGGAGAGTATTTAATAAAAACAACACCCAAGTGCATTGTAGAAAGGTTTCACATTCTGTTGTCACTCCATTTAGTAAGTGTGCAATTTACCATATCAAACGTGCCTTTCTAAACTGCCTGAGACAAGTATCTATATGCCAATGCCCTCCCTGCATGTTACGCCTCTGATTTCCCTTCTAGGTGGCACCTGTCAGTCGCAGCGTCCAGGCCCACTGGCATGGCATCTGGCTGTAGGAAAGTTGAGGCAGCAGGATCCTCAGTCCACTTGGTTTGGTAGCCTCCCACTTTAGAGATTGGTCGTGACCCACAAGCATCACCTAGCAATGGTTGAACAACAGTGACACACACACACACACACACAATAAATATGTGTAAACTGTTAGTTTACTTAAAACGTTTTGTTGTACAGGCTAAATAAAGCCTCCAAGTTAAACAGATTCCCGGCAAACTAGTTCGACTTGTTCTACTTGTTCTTGAACTTTGAATTATATGGAAGGATGAATTATATGAGAGGAAGAGTACATATTGTAGACTTTATTTACCTGAGTAGCTTGTGAAACTGCAGGTTCTTGCAAGACAACAAATCCATCATCTGGCCAATTGAGTAAAATGGCAAAAATATGCTTCTCCTGAGGTCTATAAGTGAACCTATCGAAAGTCACAATTGCGAATTAAAACAAAAGAATTGTTAAATGCAATGATTGCATTTTTTCTAGTGCTTTTCTAGAGACCCAAAGCACACAATAGTGCAACAAAAACCATAGTATTATTTGATCGAAAAATCTGTTATAACGAACAGTACAAGAAAGCAAGATTAAAATGTTAACATTAAAAAAACCTACAGATTCCATAAACCTACAAATTCTATAATAATTATTAACTAAATGCTAATTCTGAGCTGTCAATAGACAAAGCCTCTTCAATAAAATCAGAAAGGGAAAACTGAACTGACCAGACATTTGGGTTGGCGTCTCTCTGGGCCCTCCATGCAGTCGTGTTGTAAATGGCCTGGCCGTTGACCCCAAGCCATTTGCCCATCTGACGCAGACGTTCCTCAAAGATTGGAGCGATTCGGCCATCGTGTGTGGGGCCTACATTCATCAACAGGTTCCCCCCACAGGACACAGTCTCAGCCAATGTCTACAAACAAAAATACACACAGAAGCCCTTGGAAAATGAAAACAATTATGTAGGGTTTCAATAATGTTAATGAGGTAAGTGATTATAACTATTTATTTATTTATTTACGAAGGGTGTACCGAATATCGTTCAAATCTATAGCGCTGTCACTTAAATCACTAGAGTTCAAATGTAACAAATGTCATTGCTAATAACGCTACTTTCATCAAAAGTGGTCATGGACAGGTTTCTAAGCAATTTTGTCGAACTAACAAAAATTTTGAAATTTATAGAAATAATCATGGCGGCACGGTGGCGCAGGGGTTAGTGCTGTTGCCTCACAGTAAGAAGGTCCTGAGTTCTAATCCCGCCTGAGGACCTTTCTGTGTGGAGTTTGCATGTTCTCCCCGTGTTTGCGTGGGTTTCCTCCGGGT
>JAVQJS010086522.1:0-11613 GCA_036024795.1 Galaxias rostratus | reverse complement strand
ATGGATTGGCGATCTGTCCAGGGTGTACCCCGCCTCTCGCCCTAAGTCAGCTGGGATAGGCTCCAGCCCCCCCGTGACCCTGCATAGGATAAGCGGTTCTGACAATGGATGGATGGATGTGCTAAGTGTCCTAAACAAGTGAAGGCATGTTCAATTTTGAGGGGGGACTTTATTATTATTTTTTTTACCTTCAATCGATTTAAAACAAATTGGCAAATATTTCCAAAAGGCCTTGGTATAGTCAGAGTTGAAAGGCCATGGTGGAACTTTTTTTTAAAAGTTAGCAGCGACTCAAGTAAAGTATATAACACATATTTTAAATATACATTTGTTTACTCATTGCTAAGTCCCCACAAGTCATGTCTGGCCAGGATTTACTTGAATATGAATCAAAGTTGGATTTACCAAAATAATGGGGAAAGCAAGGTGATTAACCTTGAAAAGAAGAAGAGCTGGATTATTTCATGCCCGTTTGAGAAAGAAAACATTGCAAAGTTTTGTCACAACTACCACCAGAGGCAAGTTTTGAAATTGCAAAATTAAGTTATTTACAGAAGAACCATGGAAAGCTGAAATTATCAGTGATGTATGAATGCGTTCTTAAACCAGTCAATCAATTGTTTGATATTAGATAAACATACATTTTTTTAATTTAACTACTCAAAGTTGGGCAGCATGGTGGCTCAGTGGTTAACACTGTTGGGTCACAGCATAAAGGTCTTCCAAACTAAGGGTTGCTAAAAAAATATAATACAGATAAACTGCCTCCAAGTAGGAATTGAGTTTTTTTTTACATTCACCATCTCAGCAAGATCATGCACAGGCTCTTTGACTCAAAATATAAATAGGCATTTCTTTTGAAAACCACTGCGGACAAAAGAAAGCTATTTAAGAGGGCACTTGTTGCTGGCAGGAACTCAATCTCTCATGTCTGTATGGCAGCAGTATGGAGTAGGAATAGTAAATTTACTTCAAACCAATTGTCTGATAAGAAAACCCAGTGTTTAATGTCTATGCAATTGTTGAATTACCGCCCTTTCCCTCTTCAACTTTGAATTTAAACAATCTCTTAGAATCTTCAAGCTTTACTTTTTTATTTTCGAATTTGGATACAATTTTGCCATTGTAGCCCTGTATTGTATACTGAGAGTATTTAATATATAGGTATTAATTAGTTTGCCATAACAGTACTATATGTCTCTTTTCCACAGCATACAAGATTCCTACCAAAATGTAAAAATAATATAAATTAAGGTATTCATTCCCATTGAAAGTAGAGGGCAAATTGGTCATAACATAAAACATAAAAGTGTATGGGGCAAAAAAGTAAAAAATTAATTTTGAGTAGTGGCCTTGTGTTATGATGCCTACTCTATAGGTTGCTAATAAAATTGTTGTTTATCTAGTAATCGCTTTGGAATCGTCATCTCTGAATGTAGGAATAGAGGGGTCCTCACTGGCTACTGGTGGACACCAAAAGTTCAGCAGCCCCTTATATTGTTCCTTTGCACAATGTTTCGCAAGAACGTATTTTTCCCTTTTTAATTTTTTTTTTGTAAATAGACTTAACTAAAATACCAAAACTGAAATACCTAAATATAATTTACAGTTGTCATAAACACATGTGTCCACAACATTTTTGTTTACTGCAAGTTTATTTTTCCCAAAATTGTCTCAATTATTGAAGACACCCATCTAATTATTGTCTGTATTTTTAGACAAGACACATACATAAACACACAATAGAGATTGTCTCTATGTGCTATATAAATGCTGCTATTACCAAGATTGCACTACTAGTGGTAGCCTAGCCTGCATTTATTGGCAATTTGGATTTATGAAGTTAGTGTTATCTTACACAATCCTTCACAAAGTGCATGTTTAGTGGAATAATCAAGCATGTGGCAGGAGGATGATCAAACCGCTCTAAAAAATTGATGTCTTGACATCATCTTGACATGCTCCGAGACCAAGGACGGGACGGTGTGAGATCGATGACAGTCCAGGATTAACTCTACTAATCCATTTTTTATGCAATGCTGTAATCTTAAAAAGCCTTGATGCTTGCTTTTCTAGTGATAGGCCCATAGCCTTTCTTGAAGACTGAAGTTGCATAAATCTGTATAACACACACGACACTGACAACTATTTTAATATTTCTGTCTTGACCAGACATATCTGGTTTGAATAATTTCCTGAATTGAAAGGTATTTACGGTGAAGTATGAAATCAGGCTTCCGGAAACGCAAGAAAACGAATTTACGTCTGATGACTGGCTCCTCCTCTAGAAAGACCACTTGCAACAGATGAACGTGTTGTGTTTCCTTTCATACATCCAGATTCAAAAGCATTTTCCCGTAGCGCCAGGGCAATCTTGTCGTGGAATATTTTCTTACTTAAGGAGGGAATTGATTCGATGTATTTTTGCGGTCCCGCTCACTGTCATAATTGTGCTAATAACCTCTTACATTAACCAAGCAGTGAAGCGGTTTGCATCCCCCATCTACGGTGCGTTTTGCGGACAGTTTTTGGGGCTGGAAATAATCACTATGGATGCGTTATGGATGATACCGTTGTTGTTGGTTCCTCTACTGCTGTGGACAAGTAGCACGTTTGTGTTTTACTTCAAAAAATGCTTTTATGTGGCATGGATGATGTGTTTGGCAATGATTGCTATTCCAATGTGTATACTGAAAAGCGGTGGCAGAGACATTGAAAACATGCGGTAAGTTACACGAGCTGTTGTGTACGGATAGTTAGCCCCAGCTACTCGTTTACTAGCAGACCAGTACAGTTGGCTAATGTCAGCAATAGGTAGATTTAATTTGATAGATTATGCCAAGGAAAATTATTTTCTAAGAAGTTAAATCAATGCCTAACTTTTATGAAGATGAAAGAGACAAACAGTAAATTCCATTGTAGTGTAATCAAATTCAAGAACATCAACATTAACGTTTGCTTAGCAAGTGCAGCTTCCAACGATCCAAACGTTCGTTTATTTTCAGAATAAAGTTAACGTTAGCTATTTCCTCAACTCGTATGTAACACGTTAGATACCTAGCGTTACCCTTATCTCGACATGTACAATGTCCATGTCCAATGTGGCATTCCACGCATGTGGCTAGCTAATGTTAGCTTCCTCAATGCAATGGCAGTTCGAAGTAGCACATTTCTCGATCTGAAATGTGACAGTGTTACATAACTGCTCAAGTTAGCAACTTATGCTAGATAGCTAGTAGTGTCTCACCATCGGGTTAGCACAATGTTAAAGTTGCTGGATAGTTATGGCCATCGGGCATTAGAAACAGAAGTTATTAATTTAGACCCAGGGGTTGGTTTCAGTTAAATTGGCATCAGTGACTTAACCAGTATAGCAATTTAATTCTCAATTAAACGACAATATATTATCATTGATAGTAGTAAAGTTTAGAATTGACTGACGTTATAACTTCTTAGTTTTAATACATAATATGCAAGTATTACCATGAAGACAGAATTTGTTTAGTGAACTTTAACCTCTAAAGGAGGCAAGCCTCTTAGGAAATTGTTACCTTCTGTAATGGTCAAGAGTAGTTCTTGTCATACTTCGGGGCGCCTTGTTATCAGAACTTTATTCATTATCAAACTACTTAATTTTCTTTTCCAGGAAGACCTACCTGTCAAAGTACTTTTTTTTTTTGTTTGATCACGCCTGGCCCAAGGCCAAGTTGAACCTGGTTACAACATAAACGGGTGGCACTTTTTTGTGAATTTAGTCATTAACAAGGCTTGGGGAGAGTCAGTGCTCTGCAAACAAATGTTTGTTTCTAAAGAAATCTATTTGGCTGTATGTCGTCAATGGTGTCATTAACTTATCAAACTAGAGCTAGCTGCAGATAAATGAATTTGTTTAATATGTTTGTAGTTAAGGTACCATTGTGACTTTAAATATCAAAAAAGAACCGTGTGCAAATTTTTTACACAGTAAAAACAAAATAAATATAGCCATATGAGCTATTCAATCTAATAAAAACATTTACTACCACTTTCAAGTTGATTTGAGTTTGCTCTTTATTGTGTGGAAGCATATATACATTTATTTTAAATGTCATCCCTATTGGGGTTTGTTCTTCAGGATTATCCGCTCCCTGGTTCGTCATGTAAAATATTTCCTGGGTCTTCGGTTTGAGGTGAGCGGCTGGGAGCACTTGCAGACAGAGGGCCCCTATGTCATCATCTCCAACCATCAGAGCTCCCTGGATGTTCTGGGTTTGTTACCCCCCCCCCCCCCCAACACACACACAAAGCCCCTGTGTCTCTCTGCATTCCTTCATAACTGCTTATTTATTAGAATATGTTAGTCAACTTTCAGTGTGGCAATTGACACAAAATCTGTTGAAACAATTGAGGGCTTTAGTGCAAAACTTTTGACTATATTAAAAACACATTTCTAGATATTAATCAAGTAGTGGTTTTCTAATCTGTGTTTTCTGAATTACAAAAATGTGAATTGACATGGTGAATGAGTTTGCATTGATGAAAATCTACAATTTAACACAATCTACAATTGTTTGCCCTAATTCTATATTCGAATGCATGGTCAGATATATTTCCTGCCAGATGTCAATGGGTTTTTAACAATGATCTTTTCTACTTGCTCAATTGAATTTCCATTTGCTTTTCTATTTACTGTATATGGCATAGTTCACTATCACATTCTATTGTGTTGGAGCTAATCTTAACTCACCAAGATCTGCCTTAAACCCAATCCAGATCACTTGTATCACGACAAGCATGTTTGCACAACTCTAAATGCGCTAATTTCTGGTTCCTTAAAGCTGAATACTTTTGTGGAACAGACCAAATAAAACAGCACTTCAGACAATTTTCTATTACGTATGTAAGCCAGTGTTACAAGGCCATGAGAAGATTAGAATTCACCTTTGATAATCTTATCCTAAATCAACGTGTTGTAGTGCACTTTAACCACCAGCATTTTAACTTAGCACAAAAAGCCTATGTGAATACTGCTTTCAAAACAAGTGGTTGTTAAATGGCTGCTTACTCTGGACATCTCAAACTATAGGAAACAATCTTACTTTTTGTGATTTGAACAGACTCTTACAAGATCAAGATCCCAGTGCATGTCTGCATTTTCCTGTAGTTCAGAAATTGTTGAAATACTATATGAGCTACTTTGCCAATAGTCAGTTATGAAGGCTGTGCATTGTAGGGCATAACCTTTGCATAACATACAAAGCAGCATTAGAAAACCAGTGAATTGTTTTATAACCAGTGTTAGAAGTGTGGTAAAATAATATTACAATTGGTGGGTTGGGGTTCCTAGGCTATTGACCAGTACTGTGAATCAATAGACATAGGTTTCTATCTGTTTGTCAGGCCTGATGGAGATCCTACCTGATCGCTGCACCATGGTTGCCAAGAAGGAGTTGATATATGCCGGCACAGTGGGCCTAGTGTGCTGGCTTGGGGGCATTGTCTTCATCAACCGCAAGAAGACCAGTGACGCCAAGAGTGTCATGGCAGATGCTGCCAAGACCATGCTGGACGACCAGGTAAGCGCTACAACTGTGGCTAAATAGGTCACACAGACATGCGGTGCACTTTGTACAACTCCACGAAGATAGAGATTCTCTCTGCCAAGTAACTTTGTAGACCAAAGGCATTGAGCCGCTAAGTGGGATTGCGACAGTTTTATCTGTTGAGAAAGGAGTGCTGTTATTTTAAATCGGCTCAATCCTTTAGTGGATTCCCCTGACCAACTTTCATAAATCTCCATCAAGGGTACTGTAATTTACCGACCTGTCCATTTTGTAGATCCGACTGTGGGTGTTTCCAGAAGGCACACGAAACCAGAAGGGGGATCTGCTGCCTTTCAAGAAGGGTGCCTTCCACCTGGCAATACAGGCCCACGTAAGCCTCTAGAGACACTTAATCAGACTAAATAATCCCCAGTAGGGATGTGCAGCATCTTCTTGCTGTAATTGCCTTTTCATTGTGGCTTTCTTTTGAAACATTGTTGGGTTTGGTTCATTAGAAATATCATATTTATCATGTAATCATACTTGATTTTACTTTGTTTTTAATAATTCATTTCATTTAGGCGTTGGCGCATTTCTCGAGACTCAAAGCGCTTTACACAAATAGTTTGGCCATGAATTACACAAAAAGAACAACTATTGTTGTACTGCCAAACATCAAACGCAACACTCAGTCTGAGTGATACCAGAGACTTGCTCAACCAACATATTGCGACAAACTTGCTCACGCATGGGACACACATACCGACTCCAGTTGAGCTGGCAGTGACCGGTCAGGGCCCTGATAGAAGGATGCAGCATGTTTTTGGATGTATTCATTCAGTAAATATGTAATTTATTTGTAATATTGGTCCAGATGTGTGTGTTCTTCTGTGTGAGCTTGGGAGCACTTTGTAAGGCGTGGGGTACTTTCTGGTCACAATCTGTTATGTTCACCATTGGCCTGTTTGGTGATCAGCTGGCTGTCAGTGTCCTAAAGTACATTTAGTGACAAGTGTTTCGGTAACCATTATTGTGTACTATCCCAAGGCCTCAGTTTGAAATTCCCTGTACTCTATTGCTGTGCTACAGGAGCACTCCCCAACAGGCAAGAATCCTTGCAGCAGGCCTATATCTGGCTGTGTCAAGTTCCCCCAATGTGTTGAGTTGTTAGGTTGTATTGATACCAACTTTGAAGATTTGCTTTTTTTGATTGGTGCATTCTGCTTGGTACCGAGCAAGTCTGTCCTCACCTCATTTTCTCAATTTAGTTTGATTTTTGTTTCTGTTTTTTCTTGCTTGACAGAAACATTTTTTAAACAATGTTCGACATTCTAATGAAAAAATTAGGTTACCTGTGAGGTTTCCCACTGTTCTATTAAAAAAACTGACTTTCTGATCTCTGCCAACTGACTTTGAATAAGTTGCAGCATTTATTATCAGATCCTACTGCACATCATCATCATCATCGTCAAACCTATGGCATATGCGGGTGCTGGTCCCTGTAGATTCACTATACTTATAATAATCTACTATTTACTGACAAATCCTGTGATTTCGCCAAATACAGTGGGGGTACACAAGAGGGAGCCATAACCTTCATGAACTACAAAATACTTCTGATGATCTAATTCAGCGCTGGATAGATTTATTTTTCTTCTGCTCCTTTTATTCTCAGAAGATTGACAGCAAGCATTAGACTTTTCACTTTTGTCACAAACTGAGATCAGATCCTCATACTGGTTTACCGCTGAGACTTCCACTTTCTAAGAGACGGAGTGAAAAGGCCCTTTCCAACTGCAGGAACTTTCCTCAAGAACTTGGAACTTTACCCGGTACTCTCTGTGAGTTGATTGCAGGGACCAGGGTCTAAACGAATTTCCGGGGACTAAATAGCAAGAACTAAAAAGTACCTGCTCAGGAGGTAATACCTTCCAAAGTACAGGACCCTTCAGGGTGCGGCTTGCAGCACTAAACATTTTCTTGTATTGGTCGAGTACTAGCAGTAGATTTCTACCAATATTTCAACCACCATTGTATGTTACTGCAACCAACTGTGCAATCAAACCATCAAAATGGGAAACACAACATAAAATTGACTGTATATCGCAAATAGAATAATGTCTGTTCTCAACAGCGTAGACTTCATGGAGATGTTTACCACTGTTGCAGTACAGCACAAATTTGGTTGGTCAGTTTGTCTGGCATAGCGTCAGTGCACTCACTGGCTTATTCTGGGGAAAGTTTTAGTGATCGAAGCTCCATGAACCTTTTAGTTTCTTAAAGTAGTTTGTGGTACTAAAAGTTGCGGGAACATTTTGACGGAACGCACTTTGAGACAGGGACAGCCTTTCTGAGGCAACAGAGCATGCATGGCCTTTGGGATGAGTGCGCGACAGCTGGGGATGGGGATTGGGCCTCAGCCGCTGTCCAGGTCTTTCTCTGACGAGAGCAATAGAACTAATCAGGCACAGGTGGAAGGAATTCAACAAACAATGTTTTACCCTAGCGTTTGTGTGTGTTGGAATATATTGTTGTGACCGGAATAGATTTCTATCAGAATAGGCTAGAAAGTCAAATTGTATTGAGCTTTATATCAATTGTCACTATTTCTACATGTTCTGTGATAAAATATCAAGTGTACTCAGGAAAATATGCTTGTTTAATGAGATCCTTTAAACATTTTAAGAATGAAGGATTGCAGAAAGGGAGTGCTGGATCAGACTTTTTTCAGAATTGGTAAACATGGTCAAAGTTGACCTTTCTCTGAGTGTTGTGAGGGATGCTGGGAGGATGAGTCCTGCACTGGGACCACCAAGCAGACATCAGTGGTGACAATCTGGGATCGGGGTGAATGGAGTCCTTTCTTTTTGTACCTAACATTGCATGTTTTTATTGACTCGGTTTTAAAAAGTGTCATAACCAGTAAACTACATCTAAGTTCAGAAAGTTGAAATGATTTCAAAAGCAATTAAGAACATTTGAAGTTTTGGATGAGTTCAATGGATAAATATTGGCGCAGAGGATGTTAGATCTCCCTGGTGTTAATAGTTATATCTGTGCTGCAACCCTTTTTTTTTGAAAAGTAGATTTGCAAAGCAGTCGTTCAGTTAGTAGAATCCAGCTAAGCCTTTTCCATCAGGACATGGTTTTAATGCTTCAACTTGCTACACTTAAGACGGTTGTTTATTGCTTAATGTGAACAATGGTGAGAAATAGCTGTTCACGATGCATATCCTGCTTACTATTGGCACGTTTCAGTGTTACAGAGTAGGCTGGCTTGGAAGAGGGGCCAACCCAAAGGAGGTTAAGACTCTAACCCTTCGGAGAACTCCTCTGCCTTTACTAAATGCAAGAGAGAAGTTTATACCATCTTACTGTGTGCTTTATCTCTGTGCTTTGGTTTAGCCCTGTCAGTGGCTGCTTCTTTTTCGTACGAGAGCATTAAGTCATTTGCATATCCTAGATAACATTTCCTGTTTGTCTGCTTCCGTCTCCTAGGCACCCATCATACCAATCGTCTTCTCATCCTACAACAACTTCTACCTACGGAAAGAAAAACGGTTTGAATCAGGTACACGCGGCCTTTTTGTTGTTGTTTAGGTACGATTTTTTAGGTGTGCCTTGTCTTGCGCAATTTGCAACCCTCAGCACTCATTTTTCTGATGTAAGAAACCAGTTGACTCGTGAGTCTACCTTATCTGATCATCTGAGATACGCAGAAGGTCTTGTGCCCTTTAAAAAATAACATTGTCTTAAATATAACTTGGATGTTTGAGCAGACACCAGGGCAGCACAGTTTTGGGTCACTTTCGCACGTCTGGGATCCAGCTATTATGTATTGCAATCAAATTGGAGATGAGACAAAAAGTATATGCTACTACATCAAATTTAACTCTAGTTTTGACTGTAACCTAGTGCCACCAAAGCCACAACATACCACAGGAGCATAAGTGGTAGAATTCTAGAGAGCATGTAATCTAAAGGGGTGGAAGATGTATAGTTCAAACTTTGAAGTTTTATTCAGCCACCTAGCCAACAGTGTTGACATTATATCCATAATGAACTATAGCAATAATCATCAGTAGGTGTCTCTAAGAGAGCTCTTATTCTGGGAAAAAATTAAAATAAATTGGTGACACGTCTACCAGATAAGATACTTCAGCAAATAGACCAGACCGTAATCGAACAATGAAGAAATGTTGCCTTATTAATCCGTGTTTTGACCATGTAGTCCCTGCACAGTAATGGAGGAAAGCCTCTAAGGTTTGCTGATGGTGTAGTGACTATTGTGCCTCAACCCACCAGGAACCATCACCCTGAAAGTCCTCCCCAAGATTGATACAAAGGGGATGACTTCAGACGACGTGACATCTCTCTCCGACAAATCCTACGAACTAATGCGTTCGGCCTTCCTGGACATCTCCGGTCTCGTCCCTCAGAGCAACGGGCCCTCGCGTCACTGAAACCCTCCCCTTCCTTCTCCTTAGCAGCCCTTTCCAAGCTCCTGTCTGACTTTATCCCAACCCCTGCCTCGCCTCACCCCGCCCTCCGGCCAGGACACACAGGCCACACAAAAGGCTTCTCTGTAAAAAAACTCTCTGTTGTCCTGTTGGGGTCCCGGCCCAGCCAGGTTCTGTCTACGGTCCGACCCATACAGCCTAGTACAGACCCCTCATGGCACTGCTGGAAGGAGAGCTGCCCTCTCCGCAGGCCTCGAGTGGAGTGACGGCACGTGGAACAGTATGGGTGTGCGTTCATCGTGCATGCCTTTTCGGATGGCTCTGTTCACCCTTTGTCTTCTTTTTGAAACGGACGGTAGCTTACCTTCCCTTTTGTCAGTGGCTGCTTCTGGCTCTTTTTTGTTGCCCTTTTGTTCTCTGTTCCTTCTATTGTCTCCCATTTCACAGATCAACCTTAAGGTACAAACATTAATAATTTGAAGAGATTTCTAATGTGTTCTTCTTCATGTTGCCTTACCTGTTCTCTTGATGGTCCTTTAATAACAATGCCCACACCATCCAGTCACCCTTAACACAGGTGGGAGGCACTAGGCTGCATCCCAGCGCCTCATGAAGTTGCCCCTGCGCATCTTCGTCATGTCTTCATTCCAGTTGCTTCCCTCTGCAGAACGACAAGAGGAGCACAGCTTTCAAGGAGATTTTATAGGGTTGGAGGCAAGAGGATGGCCCTATTTCACCTGGGTGTTTCTTTAGCATTTTTGTGTCTTTGTCAATAGAACCATCTAATTCCAAATTCTATATTAATAATAATAATATAATATGAATATAATACATATTTAATGATGCCAAACACCATGTGATGGAGGATATGACACAGTACAGCAGTAAACCAACCAATGTGTGATTTACAGTGGACTCATTGCTTTTCAATGTTGTGCATTGTTGTTGTACCAACAGATTCTTTTTTTTCTTTTTCTTTCTGAATCTTATAAGCTCATACGGTTAAATTCCCTGCATGTAATCCAAAAGTGTCTTTTTGCTGTATAATGTACATTGAGAGCTATTTATTTCTTTATTATAGATTTTTTGTGGTGATGCCAGTGGTGATTACATGTTTCTCCCCATTGAAGAAGCTCTTAAGTGAACCAAGTGTCAAAGGTTATTTAAAACAAAAAGTGCAATGTCTAATCCCTGCAGCATTATTGCTCCACAGCCTGAGTGTCGAGTGCCATGTCAGTGTTCCAGTGATTAAAGGGCCCAAAGTAGAAGGTGGCCCTTTTTTTCTGTGTGATCGGTTGCTAATGGTAACTGCAAATCCGATCAATTACCAAACAAAGCAGAGGTCCTTTCAATCTTGTGCAAAGGTAGTTTATAATCATTTCAAGTGATATTCTAAGATCTCATTGTTTGATTAGGTTAGTTCTGTGTTCCACTAATGTTCCACTAAACTTGAATTTGTGCTGGTTAACCTACATCTCAAATGGAATTGAACTTGCCATCCTTTTTTGCAAATCCATAGATGTATCTTCTGTACAAGAAGATAACAAGTAACAAGAAAGAAGGGACAGAATCTGATGGGAAGGTTTAAATGGCTACAATAGCTTATCCGTAGTGAACCAATAAATTGACTG
>JAVQJS010086516.1:0-11693 GCA_036024795.1 Galaxias rostratus | reverse complement strand
CAGAACTGCATCTATGTGAGATTATGATACCAAGTAAGAACATACATTTTTATAAAAAAAAATGAAATAGGCAAATTGGCTCATTTAGCCATAATTGTTTATTCGATTATCATACTGATATATTTTGAACAAAACACCACAAGTATACGTTTTTGCTACAACCAAACCACACGTACATGAGAAAAAGAAATATGATGTTCAATCGAAAACAGCTGTAATGGCATTGAGGACGTTTGGTTATTACATCGAAGAACCAAAATAACGACAATAATTTGACACAAGTTTATTTTAGATACAAACAAGAGAAACAATTATCTAACGTGACATGGCATGTTATATTTGACCTTAGGTCTATGCAGGATAAATATGGCCGTACATTTTATATACAACTGTGAACAAAAAAGTTTCAGGTGAACAAATAAAATTAGTCAAAGTCGACAAGAGGTAAGATCTTGAAAAGTTTATCTTAAGAGACCCGCTCTTTGAAGAAATATTCATCTGAAGGTAAATTAAGTTGTGCCACACCGCTTGTCTGTTCATCCTTTTTATAATGAAAAAAAGACCCCGTCAAGCAAATAAAGCAAGTTATCAGTATCCTAAGAATAAACTAATATCTATAAACGTGTTAATACAGATATTGAACAAGAAAATATAACAGCTGTGGAAGGGAAAACTTTGTGCTACATAAAGCTAGTGCTTAACGCAATTCACCCACCCCTCCGATTCCAATATTAGTTCCATTTTATAAAAATATATTTCTTGAACACAGTTATCCTGAAATATCATGTATTCGGTTATTGCAAATATATAATATAAAACGTTCATAATTCAATCAAAGTCCATGCTAATCCTAAATCAATGCCTTTAGGCCAATCTTACTTTCTCGAGCAAAGCAACAATCGTGCTTGAAAGAAGAAATGTCACTGCGCCTCCTTGAGGTGAAAAAATGCATTGACCAGAGAAGCACAAAGAAGCTGACAGAATTACAGATTCAAATGGAAGTTTCTGTAGTAAGGGTATAAAGTACAATGAATACAATGCCCAGCAGGATGCAAAACAGGTTGGGCAGTAAACCAATTCAGTACTTAACATGTCCCGAATTAGGAAACAATAACTTGACTAAGACCATTTTGAACATGAAATTAATACATCCATATATAACGTCACATGAACTAAAATGCAGGTCCCTGTGACCTAAATCCTGAAAAACGCAAGTACAGTCTTGCTCAACTAGTTGGTTTACAGACTTGATACATACTCAAGGCGAATGGCAAGATAAGGTTTTCATGCGTGCGTGAGTGACGCTCCGTGGACAGCTGAAGTACAGCAGAAAAATACTTCTCCCAACAAATTTTACTATCAGTCCTGTGGTAATGGTGTAATGGAGTCAGACTTGAACTTGATATGTTAAGATTCATTTCATGTTAACTTTCAATCAAAAGTAATCTGCATAAAAGTGGTGTAAGTGCATAACAAAAGGAACACATGCATAAGATGTATGATATGTGGGAATAAGATGAGTAAACAACAACAACAACAAAATCCACTGGGACAAACCATTTGCTAACATTAAAAAAAAACTTACAGCTTAACAGTCAATGCAAGGAAAATCTGCTCTTAATATTGACTTCATAAAAAATAAGGGGGGAAATTATTATCGTATTAAGTTATAAAATAGAAGAAATCTTAATAATGTAATATCATAAGAAACAAATTCTATCATACTTAACAAATTCTTTAAAATACTGCTTTAGATTGCCAGGGTATAGATATGTCTGAGGGATGGAAGGAAGACGCTATTGGTCTATTAACATTTCCATTCGTCACAGCTGAAAATTTGAAATCTTGTGACAAAAAATGGCAGGAACACTGATTGTAAAGACCAGTTTGGCACTCAATGATGGAACACAGTGGTCCTTGGAAGCTGCTTTGTACATAGAGAGGGAT
Organism: Galaxias rostratus; assembly: GCA_036024795.1. Classification (NCBI taxonomy): domain Eukaryota; kingdom Metazoa; phylum Chordata; class Actinopteri; order Galaxiiformes; family Galaxiidae; genus Galaxias; species Galaxias rostratus. Next base: position 9,746 of record JAVQJS010086516.1, on the reverse strand, counting down.
AGGTTTCATGGTTGTAGTTCGGACGCCAAGAGCCCCTCATTAGGAAGAAACCTGATAGGCTGGAGCTGCGACAGACTGGACACTAGATGTCCTCATCGTCATCGCTGAGAAGGACCTTCCCGTCCTGGGTCTCCCTCTCCCGGAGAAAGGTCTGGCGGATGGCCTCCAGTTCGGTCAGCTCCAGGCGGACCTTCTCCAGGTGGAAGGTGCGTCGGCTCTGGATCTGCCTCAGGGGGAATGGGTTCATGCCCACAAAGGCCATGTTCATCAGCTTCCTGAAAGCAGACACATGCACGCACGCATGCACAAGCACACACAAGTATAAGGTGAGATTTATACTAGATAGCAAAATATGGTAAAAGGATTTTTTTTTTAGCTAAGCCTTTTCATCCAATCTACCTTGAGTCCAAGATTGTGCATGTGAAGTAACGTAGATACTTGAAAATGGCTGTAGAGTCCTGCAACTTCAAAAACTCCTCCTCTTTGTACTTGAACAGAGCAAGGGCATAGCGGAATATGACCTGCAGAGAGACAATGCAAGACCCATTTGTATTCTCTCTATTCTGTACCCAGGAAACATTTCCGCATTAACATGGAAGACTTCTAGCGGGGACAAATGTTGACTCCATGAAAAGTGGATCAGTTAAGAGTTCAGGTGAAAGTTGCAGTTCATATTCACAAAATATCTTAAGGCCAAAAGTAGCTCCTATCTTTCGGATTATGGAAAAACTAAACAATTAGAGAAGTAATGGATGTGTCACTCTTAATTCTTAAAAAGTATTTAAAAAGTGTTTTAGTGCTAAACCCAGCCCCTACATCTTGGTTTAAGGTTTAGGGCTAGGGCTAGTTGAGAGGACTCAAACCAAATCACAAACAATCCTAAATGGCTGCTGCCGGCTATCAATCGCATCATCACGTCGGCATTTTAAAGAAATTGAATTAAACAGAGCTTAAAGTAAGGTATTGTCTGAATTGCGAGTATATTGTGATTACGGTAGGGCTAGTCTGGGATGCAGTTACTTCACCAACAAATAAAGATAATCATAATAAATAAGTGCCATCTGGGAGGACTCTTGGTGGTAAGATAAATAGATTTGTGAACACGGGCCCAGGCACATAACCTCTTGAGTACAGCGTAGTCCTACCTTAGGCCCCTCGTAGAGAAACGCATCCCAGATCTTAAACAGGATGTCGCTGGCCAAGCTGTCCACGAAGACCACCAGGAACCAGTTGAAGGTGATGAGGGAGAAGTCCACCTTGTAGGCCTCAAAGTGGGCATGGAGCCTGGGCAGCTTCTCACTCATCAGGTCCTTGAACACACGCTGGTCCACCTGAACGCACGCAAGCACCCCCACATGCACGCACGCAAGCACACACACACACACGCATGGTATGTGCAAAAGGAAATAACTGGTTGGTGTCATGCTCCAACATGTTTTGTTTTTCATTGCTGCAAGAACAGGAGACAATGGGGGATGCAAAAACAGCACAAGAGAGCCTACTGAGTAGAATGCTGCCAACACATTCCTGTGCTGCTGAGTCATGAAATGCAACGTCTGTCACATGTTTTATGACATCTTCGACTGTGGAGCAGCTAGTAAAGCAGGAGACAGCAGCCCAGTGTCACCTGCCCTTCCCTGAGATGGTAGCTCTGCTCACCTGTGAGCCCAGCAACGTTTTGGTGTAATAGTCCCTTGGCATGAAGACCTCCACAATGGTGATCAGGCACCAAAAAGCATCCTCTTGGTCCAGATAGAGCAGGGCGATGGCTACCAGCCTGAGAGAACAACAAATGAGTCCAAGTAATAAACAACTATGTTTGTGTTGTTGTGGACACAAGCATACATAAGCAACAGTCTCATACTGTGAGTCTGTCTCATGCGTATTCCACTGAGTCATAAGTTCACAAATAGATTTGAACCAAACATAATTGGAGCATCAAATATAGAACCAGAGGAAACATGCCATGTAAACCTAGCTTTGGTAAGTAACAGGAAATAAACTAATGGTACCTGTTGAGCCCTTGGCAGTAGCCGATGTCTGGGTTCCTCCAGGAGAAGGCCATCAGCACATTCCGAAGCTTATGGATGCCCTCGGCACTGGGGGATGAGTAGTGCTTGTTGTTGGGAAGTGTGCGCAGCAGGTCCAGCTCGATCTGCTTGGACGCCGGGTTCTGCTTTTCCCGCACCGCGTTCAGCAGCGTCTCGTAGTAGTCGACGGCCAGACGCTCGCGGAACTTGCGGGCGTGGAAGTTGACGCACCAGTGCCACACCTTGGAGCGGTGGACATGGGGCACGCCGTTGCGCATCAAGGCCTTGAGGTCCGGGGAGCGGACCATCTCCCTGTTCATGGTGCCGGCCAGGTAATTGTCCCACTTGACACCCACAGACACCTCCTGGTCCGTCAGGGAGTGACACTTCAGCTCCAGGGCTCGGACCTTGGCCACCAGCTTCTCCTCCTCGTCGTCTTCCTCCGGCACAGTCTTGAACCCGTACACGTCGTACTCACTAACCACAGAAGACAGTCAATCATGTCACAACTAACGGGCTTTCCCATAAAGGGATGCAGGTAAATGCGCACAACACACAGAAACAGGGTTCCAACCAACAGATGCTCTAAATGCAGAGAAAAACAGGTAGATGGGGGAAGGTGGTTGATGTTCATGGTGCTTGCAGAACGAGCCAACATTGGCCAACAAACACCAACGACCAACCAAGGTAGGTGTGCTGTGCGTGTTTGTTTGTTGGCCGATGTTGGCTCAGTCCACAAGCACCCTGAGGAGGATAACATACCTAACAGAGTGAGGTTTGAAGATGGTGTTCTCCGGCTGCTCGCTGCTGTCCACCTGCAAGGCGTCCTCCAGCAGCCTGGAGATGACCTCCCCTGCTGGGCTCGGGTCCGAACACACTGGGGTCTTCACCTCCTGAAGCAGCACCAGGTACTTACTCTCCAACTGGCACAGCTGGGCCTCCAGGACAGTGCACTGACATGGACGTACACACACATTATTTTAGCTTCGTCTTCCTTACTGAACTGCAGTTAATGTTGGGAACTTCCTTCACGGCCCTTGCCAACTTCCTTTTCCTGTTATCCCAGGGTTACTTTTACAATTTACTGAACTCCTATGAAAAGACACACCTTAGAACCCCCCAGTAGTACCTTTGCTTCCAGAGCCTTCTCTCTGCTCTCTGCATTCCCTCGCAACACAGTCAGTTCCAAGATCTCTTTGTTCAGGAACTTGTTTTGGGACTTATAGCCTTGAAGGCTGTCCTGCAAGGTGACAGACCAACAGTATTAATGTTTTATTTCATAATCTACAAACATACATTTTATATCAATTTGAATGTGAGGTATACCTAGTTGTAGTTAACTTCCTTTTCTCTTTCAAACCACAGGCACATTCAGGTTTCTTACCTTAAGGGTATCCACCTCTTGCTGCTCCTTGCCCAGGGTGGGAGAGCTGCAGTCCTGGCCTTGCTGGCTGTCGCTCTCCCCTCCCTGCTGGGAGAGCTTGATGATGACCTCATCCTTGGCCTGGATGGTCTCCATCAGCATGCCCAGACGATCGTTCATCTCACCCACCTTGACCTTCAGGCCCTTCAGCTCTTGCTGCAGGCTCTCCTTCTCCAGGGCCAGCCGTTCCATGTGGCCGCATAGAGCCTGGATTTGGCCGTCCTTCTCCTGGAGAAGGGTCTCCGTCTGTGGCCCCTCAACAGGATTAGCCCCTCCTGGGGCAAGGCTTGGGTCTGGGGTGCTGGATTGACGTCTTTCACACTGGGAGCTCCGTAGAGTTTGCTGCAGTAGCCTCACCAGCTCCTGGTAGACCAAATTATAAATTGTTTGCATATACCAACAGAGACTATTCATTTGTTATGAAGAAGTAACTAATTTACAGTTGGCCTCAAAGACAGGTCTAAGTAAACTGGATTGAACTAGTTTTTACAATGACCTCATTCAGAGCAACAGCCAATGCAATGTCAATAATTAAAGTCCACCCCCTGTAATTTCATAAAACATTTAAAATATTCTGCTTAAGCGTACAAATTCAGTATTTTACTTCTGATATGTCTCGGACTATGTGGAAAACACCGCAAGGATATGTTAACATAAAAAATTTCATTTTAACTGGTCTTCACAAGTTGGGTGAATATAGAGAATATGTCAGTGAACTTCACCGATTAGTTAAGACAAAGTTTCTTGAAGATTAAATAATATCAAGGCTTAATTAGGTCAAAAGAATCAATAAAGTAAGATTAAACAAACAAGGTTCAGCGGTTAACAAATACATGTATTATACGATCAAGCACTTAATGCCCAAATAGGTTTTTGGTGGCTTTGAGTAATTGCTGAAAGTTTTAGTTTTTTAATGCTTAATATATTACAATAAGAAAGATATGAGGTTACAACACTTCTAATCATGAGGAACATCTAATTATACTTTTGACGGTTATCCCAAATATCTATACTTAGGTTAGGTGGTTATTCTCAGATACAAAGATTCCTTGTGAGTGAGCTGTTTAAGAAAAAAACACACATGTATACTAAATTGTCAACCTTTTTGAATCTGTAGTTAAAGATGTCAGTATTGATCAGACACACTTTCAAAATGACAGATTTTGCAATACCCTTTCTCTTGTAGCCGTTCTGGCCCTGAGCCTGTCCCCCATCAAAACAAAGAAGAGTGAATCAGGGCTTGACATGACAACATTTGATGAAAACGTATGAGTCTTAGTTTCTGTCCCACCCAGTATGATTAAACATTATTTCACTGTCTTCATGTAGGTGGTAGACAGTCTTCTCCCCTCTGCATGGCATGTGTCTGACAATTCTGTCATAAATCTAAACAAAGTACCTCGGCAGTGTACAGTGTTGGATCTAGGGCTGTGTTTATATGTGTGTGTGTGTGTGTGTGTGTGTGCGTTTGACAGTACCTTGTGGCTAGCCAGGTCCTCTTTGAGTCTGACCTGCTCCTGGTGCATGTTGCTCAGCTCCTCCTGCTGGGTCTGGAGGCGCATCTGCATCTCCGAGGCCTTGCTGTCGTTGCACTCCATCATAGGGCTCTCCATGGTGCGGCCAAACTTCATGTCACGCAGGAATGTCCGCTTGGGGAGCGCTGGGTTGCGGCGGAAGTCAAAGGTGAACGCCGAGCCTATAGAGTCTGAAAGGAAGAGGTCCAAGCCAGAGGTAACACAGCTTGTTAGATAAAATCAATTTCACCACAGCAAGTTGTGAAGTGTCTTCAGGTATTATTTAAGAGGATACCTGCAAATTCAAACTTTTGCCATTGTGTATCTCAGTCCAACTTGACAGAAAAGATTAGGTACGTTGTTATCCACCAATGTATCTTATCTATCTGTGCTTTGAATGCAGTTGAACACTTAGGTGGAGCCATGGTCAAGGTATTTTAACAGCCACTGGAACAGAGGGGTGTGGACAACATACATCTGTGTGCGTCTAGTGGAGCCTTCTGTTCGGGAACACTGTCCTTGGCTTGGGGAGGCGTATCCACCAGCTCCCATTCCTCAGAGCTGTTGCTGGTGGTGTAGAACACACTGCGCCGGTGTTCCCCACCTCGGCCCGGACGCAGGTGAGACATGGAGTTCCTTAAATAGCAGAGGTTTGGATGAGGCAAGACACAAGATGAATATGATGATAATAAAACAGTTATTCTTTTCACAATTATCATAAATAAGAAAAGCAAAATATAATTCAGTGAATGCAAAGTCACACCAGGCCTGATAGAACAAAGGGTTTAAAGAGGCTTTATACCATATTAAAAACACAATTGTAGTTAGGGTCATTGGTAGTAAAAAAGGGCTAGCAATTTCACTACATGTGGTTTCCTCCTACCATTTCTCAAGAAACAGACCCAAAGTTAGCTACAGAATTGCACAACTACAAAGACGCTAGCCAGTGGAGGAAGAGAGGAATGCCTTGAGCACAGTAGTGCCCGTAGCCGTCCAGTCAAAGAAATCATATAAAGAAGGTGTGCCTTTGGTTAGAAATGGTTAACATTTCATCCAATCAACCGTTCTGCTTTTTGTGCCACTGAGCTGAAAGGTGGAACTAGCTACATATTTGCTAACAGCCTTGGATGCGTTCAGGATATTTCCAACTCTTGTGTCACTGTCTTTGTTCTTACTGTTAGTTAGGTGAAATGCGGTTGTATACATCACATTGTCTGTAAAAGGCCTAAAACTTTTCTCTCTCTTTCGATCCTTTTACTCATGAGCGACTTCCTAGAGACTTTCTTCTTTCTAGCTACATTAAGGGACTCCTGGCACACCAGAAAAACTTTGTCAATCCTGTTTAATGGCCAGTAAACTCAGACACCTGAACACTCTCCCTCTACGAGCTACATCCCCTTAAAATCTCTGTCAGGGCTCTTACCTTAGCTCTGTGCCCCAGTTTCTCAGGGAGAAGTTCAGAGGATTGGCAGCACTTCGGGCCGACTGGACTCCAACCATGCCGTCGCTCTCGGCCTCCATGGCAAAGTCACTGCGAACCTTCTCCATGTTCTCGCATGGCTTCTCAAAGACAAAGGCATCTGTACAACAGCAAACATGCCTTATCGTACCGTCAGTGGAGTGGACACCATAAATCTGGGTAACCTTAGAGTTCACCTTGGCTCACAGGTCTGTGGATCTAGCCCCTCTGATCACCTCAAATTTTCAAACAATACTTGATCGAGTGCTGCAGCCGAGCTCTAATCCCCTACTGCCAATATACAAAAATCCCAGCAGATTGGTGAGTAAAACGTTTAGAGACCGAATCCCTGTACGGTCTCCTCACCAAGTGTTCTACGTTCTTCATTGCATAGGTCATCTGCTCTGTGGGGATCAAGAGCTTCCATAACTGGGGCGGGAGATAAAGTCTTGGCAGCCGGCCATATCCTTTCACAAGCAAAGAGCAGCAGCACACTGTGATGCTACATCTGGCCTGCCACACAACATTTGCCAAATGTGCTTCCGCAGCATGTAGAGTACGAGCATCAGAAACAGAAAACTCAAAAGAATAAAATGCAGGGCTTAAACACAACAAACCACGATCAGTAACAACACTGAACCAATGCCATAAGCTTTGGATTAGCCTTCCAGGATGTTCAGTGACTGTATGTTGCTATTGATTATTTATCATTTGAGCTATTACAGTCAGATATGTGGGCATACTTTCTGGGGTTATTTTTCAGAGTGAACAGAGGTTGGGACAGGAAGTTTGGGTTCTTTTAACCATCTTTGTAGTACAGTACACATTTTGGCTTTACCAGCTTGGTCCCCTACAAGCAATGAGCTCACGAATGATGCTTTGAGCTATTAAAGTACTTGTCTAAGACTTGGCTAAACGGGTGCTACCATCTGGACACAGCAGTTTTTCCTCTCCCTGCACACATCACCGTGGCTGTCTGAGTGGCTTTGAGTTCTGCTCAGACAGAGCCAGCTTGGAGTAAAATAAGCTTCTACTGTATCAAAAGAGGAAACATGACTCAACAAAACTTCACAAGACAACCACAACACACAGGACAGTATTGACAAAGTGAAATAGCTCAAATTAATAGATAACTTTTTTGACAAAGTCATAGGGAGGCAAACAGAGTAAAGCATAACATGTTTCTAGGTGCACCACAGCTGTGGTTGGATTAATGATTGAATGAATGAGCCATACAAGAATTCAACAATCAATCAAACATGAATGTATTGTGCCTCTCCTTGTGGCAACATACTATACTTCGAACCAACTTAAGGTGTTAATCTTTAATTGTGAAACAAATCTGAAAATTATTTTGTGAACGAAATATAACATAACAATGGCGTCTTCAAAATACTAGTGTGTGTGAGTGCATGTACGTGTGTGTGCGTTTGTTCTGTGTTACCCACCACTGTCTTTGGCCACCAGGCCTGTGTGTGGGTAGGGCAGGGTGGGAGAGCTCCAGCTGTCCCTCTGACCAGACCCTCGGCTGGTGTTGAACTCCCAGCGCTTCTGTTGCAGCTCCTGCAGCCAGTAGTGCATCACCTGCCTGTTAGGGGCCTGGGAATACACACAGATGGGCACAGCTAAAAAGTGTCGGACCTATTGCTACAGAACCATATAGCGGCACACAGTATACATAGAAACCACAATCACTTTGCAGCTTTAGGAGGAGGAACCGCTTTAATTCACCAAAGCAGCCTCAAAGGCCGTTGGTCATGAAACAAAACACAGGTGTCAGTTTCAGTCTCAGTTCCAGGCAGTGAGGGGCTATATTTTGGCCATGTAAGGTGTTAAATGTTAATAATTGACCTTTGAAGGTAAACTTTATGTTTAAGAAAATATTTAAATAGGTGGTTGTGGTACATGGGACATAATGTTCAGTTTAAGAGCCGCAGCTGACTGATACCCACACCACCAGCTTCCATTCATATGGTGTTAGTCAACAAATAAATAAATTGCTTTCCTGCAATCCAAATAAGGTATGTGATCTCAAAATAAAGACTAAACTGACAAAGCAAACACTCGTGGCCAGCAGCCACACGGAGAAGCTGTCAATCCAATAGAAAAACGGGCTAATATACACATAATCTGCTTTTCAGATGGATATCATGATAGATTGAAATGTGCACATCCATGAATATAGATTAGGCAGTGCATAACTATTGGGGCACGAATTAATCGCTATCCTTACTACCTAACAATTATTGTTAAGAAACTTTTCATTAGCGCACCGTAAAAAAAAAGTGCTTCAGCCACAAGTTTCCCCTATCTGTCACTGTTGATCACGGTGTCAATTGAAGACAACAATCAATTTAGGTCTGTCCAGCAAGAATGGGTGTGTCTGTCTTCTTAAAACTTAAAGCTAATTTGAAATATTGACTGGTACAACTAAGAATGTTGTATGTATGTAGTGACTTGCATCAGGCTTACCTTGAGTAGAAATTCTTTGCCCAAAGTACGTATCTCAAACTGCCCCTCATCCCCTTCAACATCGTAGCTAAAGCACGCATCTCCCACTTCGATATGCCCAAGTGGCAAGGCGTCTTGAGGAGTCTTGAAATAATACAAATAGCATTTCCTCGGATCATAGACAAACCACCTCGGTTTGTAACCCCTAAGCGGCCCCTTTCCTGCAAGTTTATTCAAGTATCCGCATAGTTTCGGAACTTGCTCTTTCGCAGCTTCAAGCTCTGCCACATCCACAGATTTGGAGGCTTGACCCCGAGAGATTGTGGGAGAATTTGTTTCGTTGACATCCTCCTCATGCATCTTTCCTCGAACTTTCTTCATCCACAGCGGATACACATTAGTGTTTCCATCCACATGACCACTGACACCCCATACAAAGGTACTATGGTAAATGTAGTTTTTTATGGTCAATTTAACTGTTAGGCGTGGTCAGCAGGTGGCAGTAGATGACAAGAATTATCTGAATTTAGTGTCTTGACAAATATTACTTGTAACACGTTTTATCACATTCAGCCATCATTATGACTTGTTTAAATTGTGTGTAATTATATAGGTTTAAATTAAGGATATTGCTTGTAATTTAGAATATAATATTTTGAAGGCCAAATAATTTCGCATGTTTCTGGGCCAGTAGGCGGCATGGTGGCGCAGTGGTTAGCACTGTTGCCTCACAGTAAGAAGATCCTGAGTTCGGATCCCACCTGAGAGCCTTTCTGTGTGGAGTTTGCATGTTCTCCCCGTGTTAGCGTGGGTTTTCTCTGAGTACTCCGGTTTCCTCCCACATTCCAAAAACATGCAGGCAAATTGGT
>JAVQJS010086512.1:0-10770 GCA_036024795.1 Galaxias rostratus | reverse complement strand
ACAACAGTCCTTTTCTAAACAGTTTGTGGGAGCACTGAGAGATCCAAAACTGAGGCTTATAACGAGCAAAGCAATAACAAAGAGCAACACAAAACAACAGACAGAGCTCCGTGTGTGTGTGAGAGAGAGAGAGAGAGAGAGAGAGAGAGAGAGAGAGAGAGAGAGAGAGAGAGAGATCAAATAGGTTAATAAACTAGATCAAACGTAAATGTTTGGACGTTCACCTCTTCCTTACTCTTCCTCAAGAGGTTGAGTTCAGAGTTGGTTCTGCTAAGCTGGGTCTCCAGGTCCAGGACTTTGGATTGGGTCGAGCGCTCTTTGGTGACGGCACGCTCTCGAGTCTGGGACACCTTCAGAGGCAGAAACACACAGTGATCAACACCTTGTGCTGACCGTTTCATGATGGCACAATTAACTTCAGTTAAATGCCTTACAGGCCTACCCCCCAACTTTTGATTACTAATAAATCGAGCGTAATTTTTTTTTTTAACATCTTTATATGAAAATATATACATTTAAGTAAGTGAAGAGCAAAGATCCTAGATGCACACGTACACATTTTATTCTTGGTGGATTCCAAAAGAGCGATGTCACGCTTAGCTCTCCTGTCTAAATGTCTATGTGGTGATAGGGTTAGCTCTATGATCTCAATGTTATTCTTGGTGGATTCAGAACATGGTGCTTGCGGGGTTAGCGTTACGACCTAAAACGAAGGTCTCGGTGGATTCAGAGCACGGTGGCTGTGAGGCGGGCTTTACGGACCTGGCGCCGTGCGTCGTCCAGGGCCTCCTCTAGCTGCCGGGTCAGAAGGCTACACTCCCGGCTCTTCTCCTCCAGTCTCGCCTGGTTCCCGTGGATGGTCTGCTCGCGCTTAGCCACCACCGCCCGCAGATCGCTGTTCTGGACACTGGCATCCTGCAGTTTCCTATCGCGGCCAGGGAGGGAGATTGTTTGGAGAGGGCGTGAGAACATTGAACGTGGAAACCCTCGACCTCTAAATCACTCAGGGTTGTACATTCAAACGTTTCGTTTTTTGTTTTTTGGGGGGTTATACTCCAAGATGGCCCTTTTCAAAGAGGATAGTCGTACAAAGGCTTCCCTACCTCTCAAGACTTTCCACTCGGTGCTGCAGCTGCTTATTCTCTTCCAGTAGGAGGACATTTTTCTGTCTGAACAAGTCAACCTGGCTGCCCTGACTCTCCACCTGACACGCACACACACACGCACACGCACACACACACGCACACACACACACACACACACACACACACACACACACACACACACACACACACACACACACACTTCAAATAACGATTCAAACAAACCTATGTTCTACGTTCAGTATCCATGTTTAGTTTATAACACAAAATCTTAAGCAAGCAATAACATGAAAATGCCTGTTCGCCAATCCTGTGTTGTTGTTTTCATCTGTTTGGTGTCGTTAATTATTATTTCACATGCATGCACACACACGCGTGCAAACACAAGTCCATTCCCTTTCGACTCGGGAATGGATTCTCCAATTGAATTGTGGAGCCCTTTGAAAGGCAGAAGGTCAGACCAACCCACACACCTTCACGCGTAAATCAGCCAGAGAGTTGCTGAGCTCCAAGCCTCGTCTCTCCTGGCTTTGTTCCCTCTCCTGGGCCTCCTGCAGACCCACCGCCACCGCCCCCACCACAAACAAACAAAAACATGAAGAACACACATATCAAACAAACAATCCAAATTTCACAGTACTGGAGCTCTGAGCAGTATGTCCTTTGTAAGGCAGCAGCAAGAGCATGGAGCGGTCCACAACAGGTATGGTATTATACAGTATACTTTCTCTATTCCTTACAAAGTACAAAGACAAAGTACTCCCAGCCTGCTGGAGTAGTACACAACATTAGGTATTATTATGACATATTGTCTAGAGTATTAGATAGTAGCAGTACACAGCATTAGGTATCATTATGACACCATAAGACATCGTGCTCGCCTGCAGTTGGAGCAGTACACAGCATTAGGTATCATTATGACATCATAAGACATTGTGCTCGCCTGCAGTTGGAGCTCGCAGCGCCGCAGTGCCTCGGGGAGAGGCTCCAGCTCCGTCAAGCGTCCAAGGAGGTCCCGCCGCACGTGCTCGATCTCCTGCTCCAGCTCCTGCCTCACCACCCGGGCCTCCCGCTCCGCCTGGCTCAGCCGGGAGCAGTAGTCATCGGCCTCTGTCCGCGTCTTCCCCACCTGGTGGGAGAGGAAGAGGAGCATGAAGAGTTTGAGTTTGTTGGACGAAACTCAATGGAAACTCAAGCGGATACGGAATTATATATGTTGGTGAGAGTTTATTGGAACGGGACGATTAGGAAGAGAGCTAGTGGGGAATAAGCGAGTCCAGTGTGTGTGTGTGTGTGTGTGTGTGTGTGTGTGTGTGTGTGTGTGTGTGTGTTGGCTGTTCACACCTGAATCTTATAGCTATCCACCAGGTTTTCATATTGCTTGATGGAGGCCTTGACTTGGATCACCTCAGTTTGTGACAGAGCCAGCTTCTCCTCTAGTGCAGCGAGTGTAGCCTGAGTGACACATAGCACATATTTTCTAGCCCTATGCTAGTTCATGGGCAATAATAAAAAAGCAATCCGTTTTCTTGACAAAGTCCTTCTTGTCGGCAAAAAATTATGGTAACATGAATGGAAATCAAAATGAAGAATACATTTCGTAATTATATAACAATAATAAATGATCAATTAAGAATCGTATCCATTCATTTGGATGATTGAATTAATAAGGATAAGATTGTAATAGTAAACGTCCCTGCCACTGTTTCAATGCCTGACCTTGAGGGTGTGGTTGTCCAGTTTGGCACTGGTGCCGTCTGTGGTGAGGCCATGCAAGCGATTCAGGAGGGCCTCTCTCTCCAGACGGCCTTTCTCCTCCATGGTCCGTAGTTGTTCCGTGAGGTCTGACACACGGCTTGAAAAACACACACACAGGCACGCACGCACGCACACACACATCATACAAACCGTCATCGATGCGTTCATCAAAAGTTGTTTATTTCTTCGGTATTCCGTTATTTTATTACGGGTCTAAAACGCAAATGAGTTTTTGTTCGGATGAAAGTCATAACGGAGGTTGTCTAGAGTCTGGGTAATTTACATGTGCCTTTTTTCAGGGTGTGGGCGCGGCTGTTTCTCTTACGTCGAGAGCACTGAAACCTCCACCTCCAGCTGAGCCTTGTCTTTCATCTCCTGGGCGTGGCGGCTGCGCCAGCCCTCGGCCGACGAGAGGGCCTCCGCCACTTGGCTCTCCTGTGAAAGGGAGAGGGCGACGTTATTCCAATCTGACACGAAGCAGGGCTCATCCCCATCTCACATTCCAGCAAAGCATAGATCTTTCTATTGGCAGGATGAGTTCAAACGCGTTTGATGTTTTTCTTGTTGTTTTCATAAAGCGGCGTTTCATAAAAAGGATATTTTCCACAATCCTCTCAGCACGCAAAAAAAAAAAAAAAAAAAAACGTTGGGCAAAAAAAAAAAAAAAACTCTGAAAACGGATCTGTGGCCCAATTAGTTTCGACAATCGTAACCCACGGCTACCAGCGCGCGTGAGACCCGTCGCACGCTCCTCACCATCTCCTGCAGCTGGGCGCTGAGCTGGCCCGCAGTGTCCTCGCTGCGCTCCGCCCGCTGTTTCTGGGCCCGAGTGGCCCGTTTCAGGGCGTCTTTGTCGGCGTCTGCCTGGTGCTTCAGGTCCTTGAGCTGCTTCAACAGGTGGTCCATCTCCCCCTGCTGCTGGTTTGCCGCCCTCTCCAGGTTCTGCATCAACCACGGTCATAAATTATCAATAATAATTGTCACCTAGAGACGTGTATTCGTAATAATCATAGAATCAGTCAGAATACACAAGAAGTGCAAGACTTATATGATTAATTAATATATATATATATATGTGTGTGTTCATATTATTATCATATAATATATATAATATATTAGGCTATCTAGAATTGTATTGGAATATAATAATTCAGCCAGCATACTGCAAGAACTAACTGTCAGCACTACCAGAAACCAACAGCCAACTAAAACAATATTCTACATTGTAGACAAGACTAAAGTCAACAGCTAGATAGCCAGCTAACAACGGATAAGGGGTTCCACAACAACGAGATTGCTACTTACTTTTATTTGTACAGCGAGTCGGTTATTCTCTGCCTCTTTGCTACGTAGTTGGCCCTGCAAATGGGCCTTGGTAGATTCCAGAGTCTTAGACAGCTCGCATGTGCTCTTGGCATTATCCTGGGGTGAGTAACATTTAACAGGGGAGAAGGTGTAAGGTGCAGTTAAACAAGTGAAACTGATTTATCAAGAGGAATGCATCTTACAACTACGTTAAAAACGTGAAAGAGAGACACATATCGCCGTATTCCCGTGTGTCTAAACAGGACACATAATACGAAAAATTGGGGCGAAAAAAAAGAAATCCAACACTATGGAATATGATACCTTCTCGGTCTCCAAGAGGTTTGCTAGCTGACCGACTTCTCTCTCTTTCTCTTGAAGTTTTACCACGAGGCGCTTTGTGAGTTAAAGACACTCGCCATGTCATATCAGCCGTATGCATTTGTCGAATTGCAGACATATAAACGGTAAACATACAACAAACATAGCATAAAACAGAGGAACAGAATCCAAACTCACTGCATTATCAGACTCGATGTCTCCGAGTCTTTTCAGCAGGGCATCCTTCTCTTCAGCTTGCCGTATAGAATCCACCTTTGGAGCAGAGGAAACGTCAAAATACACAGGATAAAATGTTATTATATCCATTACGCCATATTCCAGGATGAGCACTTCAAGTGGGAACCCTCCATCCCAGATGTTTCGCTCAATTGAGCCCATGACACCTCACCACGACAGAGATAAATTACATGTGGCGGGATTCACTTGAAAGATAGCCATTGGTATGAGCCTACGTGGGCGTTTCCGTGGGAAACATTTGCTTATTTTCATATACATACACAGACATATTAACACGCGTGTTATTAATTAGCTTGAATAACTTACTGGTGGTCACCCAAGCTATAAGGATAATAAATACCTTCCATGCTATCAAACACGCGATAGGAAAATGATTTTGTAGGGGGGAAAAAAAGCAGCGGCTCAGACAAAGGCTACCTCTAGACCTTGTTGCTCACGGAGGAGGTGGCGGAGCGTGCGGTTGGTGCCTTCAAAGGTCTCCAGTTTCTGCAGCAGCAGCTCCTTCTGCCGCCCTAGGGCAGACGACTCCGACGCCCTCTGATGAAACGAAAATCACATGAAAATATTCAGTGCCTTCAAATGGTTCCTATTCTGTTTTTAATGCCATGGGCAACTGTGCGAGTCATAAAATATGAATATGGTATCATTTGTCAATGGCCTACAAATGATGAGCCCAGTGCTTTGCCAGTGTTGCTGCTGAGTCTCTAAAAGGTTACCCAGCTTGATAAAAAAAAATACACTCTAATCCCTCCTCATACAAGATACACAGTAGATACAAATATTTCTATCGTCTGCAACTGCTCTAATAAAAGCCTATCCACGTTGACGCTGTGGGTTGAGGATGGAGGCCCAGGCCACAGAACGAAGGCACCAACTCTGTCGATACTCACACTCCCCGTCTTGGAGACGGACTCTCTGAGGGCGGACACCTGCTTGGCAGCGGCCGACCCGTCCACCTCGGCTTCCATCAGCTTCCGGAGCAGCACCTCTCTATCGTGTTGAACACTGTCCCAGGACCCACGTGGAAACAATGAGAGGCGGGGCGACCATAAGGCTCCATGTCGCAGACCGACACAAGAGCTTTACATTAGCCAAATAACTCAGTTATGAATATTGACTTAGTCCAGCAGCAAAACAAAATCGTGACGATGTCGCCGACCCGACCTGCTGTAGTCGGTCTCCTCCAGCATCTTCTCCATGGAATGGCGGAGTCGCTCGTTCTCCCTCTCCGTCACCTCCAGCTCCTTGGTCACCTCGGCCAGCTCCTCCTCCTGCTCCTCGATGACCCGCTGGGAGGCGTTCAGCTTCTCCGACTGGCGCTCCAGCAGCTTCTCCTTCTTGCGCAGCTCCACCTGCTCTGGCGCACACGCGCAGTGTGCCGGTCATCGAACCGTGCCGACACGCATAAGGTGTCCCCCTTCCCTTCCACCGATACGCCATTTTTAAGGAAAGGGTGAGTAATGGCGAGGAGATTAACATTGAGCAGTGGGAAGTTCAGGTCAAATAGGAGACTGACCTCACTCTTCAAAGAGCTGACCTCTGTCATCAGGCTGTCGATCTTCCGTTCGTACTGGCTGATCCGTCCGTGCATGAGCTCCTCTTCCTCGGATTCAAGATCGGCCATCCGCAGCACAGACGTCGACGGCTCGGGTTCAGGCAACGGTGCGATTTCGAGGCGATGGGCTGGCCCCTACGATACAGGGAAATGGACACATTTTAATCAAACGATGAACAGCATTTGTGACCAAAAATGTCATTTGAAACAACGGCAGACAGCGATTGACCCACGTCGTACTTGTTTTTATAATGGGATACCTCAACACAAGGAATTAGAACATAACTCTTTTAGTATTGAAATCACATTGCAAAGAACCTAGATATGATCATAGTAGATACTTACAATATGTCAGTTAATTTATATATGCATGCAAAAAAACAGGTACTTGCTTATTGCAATGGAACAATTGTTTTTTTAGCACCTCCCACTTAAGTGATCCATCCCTTATGGAGGCCTTCCCAGGTGGTATCCATGGCACCCGTGTTTTCACTTTTGCAGTAGGGCGCAGGCTACCCCCACTGGCTCTGGCATTACCCTGCAATCAGAGGGCAGACATCTTGATACAGTAATAGGACACATACATTAGAACAATCATAAGCCAGACCAATGTGTGTCAACCTAAAAGTAACTGTGACATAACTTCTATATTAGCTATAATCCAGGTCAAATTATCCATATTTATTCATCTTCTGAAAAATCGATATGGTCCTGCATTTGCCAATATACTATCTGCTATTTTTCAGCACTTAGTGATCACTCATCAATCACAGTGGTGATTAAAACAGTTTTCAATTGCTGAATGTACATATCTCTACCGGAAGTGTCTTTGGAGAGCCCAGCTTTTGGCTTTTCTTCACATGCACATGCACTGGCGTGCTTTCGTTTACGTGCACGTGAAGAGGCGGTGAAGATGGGCTGGTTCTCATAGCTTTTTTCTGAGAAAGAAATTTGAGTATGATTAACATTCATTTACAAAATTAATTGTTTTATTTCCATTTCCATGTAAAACGACACGAATAGAGCATTTCCCCTGCATAATTAATTATTTTAGAGTTAAAATGAAGTTGCTGAAACTTTAAAGGCTAAACTAATGGTAACAATCCATTCTCCTAATCTAATCCTAACCATGGCACCTTGTAATAACTTACTTTAGACACTATCAAATTTACAAAGCATCTATCACACACACATGATGATGTCGGGTGACATTTAGTTAATTAGTTAGCATAGACAGCCTGCTGCTTATTAACGTTAGCTAGCTAACTACACCTGCACAAACGAAAAGAACATAGAACTGACAAAAACGTTAGGCCCTTACCATAAGGCAAAACAAACAAATAATGTTAGTCAAAACGATGGCACAATATTTTCATTGAGATGCATTTACAATGTAGACAGCTTTATTCCCCTCAGCAGGCAACGATGCACACAAGCGTCTTCGTTGTCGTTTTCACTTCCGGCACTAACGCCTGCACACCTGATTGGTCTATTCAAAACTAGTTGGTAACTCTTTCGATCCGTGATTGGAGAAGAAGGCTGACATTGTAACGATCTATTCCATGTTGTTGGTAGCAACCTAAGTAGCAACGAAATCCCTCCCCCAAGCTTCTCTGTGTTGTGTAGCTATTATCAGAGTTGGATTCTCCCTCTAGTCTACAGCCAAAAGCCTAAAATGTTTTTTCCTTTTCATCAATAAATCGAAGTGTAACGTGTAATATAAGCCACCCACATATGTTTCCATGCCTCTATATATATAACTATGTCCGACATGTATGAATGTGGTATATTATGTATCTTCCAGTAAAAACAAAACTTTAGGCCAACCCAGTGTAGTGTAGAGTTAAGCAATATCCAATCAAAACATAAGACACTTCAATGATGCCAAACAATCGCCTTTATTTTCTTTATCTGGCAATATACACCTTACTGTCTGAGGCAAAAAAGTCATACAATTGTTGTTATGGAAAAGTGATATAAATCAATCTTTGGCACTTTCTATTCTAAGCTAACATGCTGTGATTACAGCAGAGTAGGAGATAGGTCAGTGCACTCTCTTTAGACAGTAACATCAGTACAGTCGACAAACACGAAATGATACCAACAAGCAAGTAAATGCAATTTAGTAGAAAGGTTGGGGTAGGGTGCCCATCTTTCAAGACAGTCTTGCGTGCATATGAAACATTTATCAATGAGGCCAAACAGAGATCATTAGGCAGAAATTAAAATTATACACTAAGTTGGCAGTTTGTGTAATAAAGTCCAACGAAGGCTTTGTTGATATGAATTTCTTTTAAACTGGCTCCCTTGCATGCTGAGTCAGCAATTTGTGCTTATGCTTCCCTTTGAAAAAAGTTCTACGTTGACAGCTTCTTCATGTGAACGGGTTAAGTTTGTGGGAAAACGGTGTCAGGAGTACACTGTGACTGCAGTTCAGCCACACGCTGTGCACAGTGGTCAATAATCTCAGGCTTCAAAAAGAGTGTGCACAATTTCCAACCTTGACCCGTCAGACACATCCTTCAAAAATGAACATGAAAATATTTAGAACTTCTGCTTATGGGGTTTGTTTTAAAAAAAAAAAAAAAAAAAAAAAAAAAAAAAAAAAATACATTGCAATATATATTTACAATTAACTCCGACATTGCAAGATTTGTTTGACGTTTAGGAATATGGACTCTCACAGTACACAGTGTCCACCTGACATTGGATTAGGCTCGGGCAAATGAGGACAGATAAGCATGCTGTTGTGAAACGGAATAACAATAAAAAACACCTGAACATCCTGCACAAACACATGTATACAACATGAAGGGAAATGCATGTAATTGTACCGCGGTCACTGACATTTTCTAATTTGTTTATCATGGTGGGCAGTCAAGTCATCACATAAGACAGTTGGAATATAAATAAAACCAAAATAATTTGGGGGAAAAAAACTTAAACATCTCAAAAGTCTGGGAATGTACAAAGGCCCAACTGCTTACACAGAAAGCAAGTAATGACCCACTAAACTATTTCTTGATCCTATTCATATATGGGCCAGTGTGAATTAGATGGTCCTAGTTCTGGATAGAAAAGTTGTCATTGGAAAAGTAGGGCAAAGGATTTGTGAAATACTCAAACCTCCAAAAGTTTCTCTTGCCCAGATGTACATTTACCAAGTGTCTATCATCGGCAAAGACCTTTGTGGAAATGTGTCATTTAACAACAGGGAGCAATGCCTCCAGCTACACTGAAGTGTTTAGAGAATGGAAGCGGTCGCGTGGTAACTAGGTAATGTCCAGGGAATAACGACATAGACTAGAGAAATATACCGACTGCACCTTTTTTTTGGTTAAGCTTTTGAGTTTGACACGACAGTAGAGCAAAGGACTCTTTGCGTTAGGCTAGGGAATGGTTTAAATGACACAGCAAATGGTCAAACTGTTGCTTACTACAGGACATAGCTCTGTAGTGTAAGTGTAAGACGAGGTCCTTCCTATGTCACAAGGGGAAAAACCCAGGTCATTCCCAGACCATGGACTCAGGCAAATGGTGTGTAAGTATAAACTTGAGGAAGGAACAGTTTTTTTTATTTATGTAAACACGGTGCAATGAAACCAAACCTTCACCCCGCAATTCATTGTTTTTGACAGTAAACAAACATGATCCACGAGTATTTCTGGGTTAAGCGTGATATGTGTATCAATAACTATTTGCTCTTCTTTTTTTTTCTTCAAACAACGGCACAATAAACAAGAAAAGAAAAATCATATATTAAAAGGTCAAAACTTCGGGTAAAGTGCAAGGCTACTATATCTTAATCATAATTATTACACTTGGCAACACAAAGAAATATTATTATTGGTAATACTACAATGATTACCATGGGAATTGCAAATTCCATATATAACCCACCACTTAATTGGTCAAATTTACATAACGGGTAAACAGTGGTGGTTACCCCCTGTTACCTTTGATGCCCCAGAAAGAAAAAACAACGGTCAGGTTTCCACAGCAAATCCAACGAATGCTTTCTCAAAAATGAGGTTGATATTGTATATAGCACTCGGCCTCTGAACAAAGCCTTCCCACAAGGCAAAACAAGCAATTTCCGGAGGCAACACAACACACATTTGCGATATTTAGAGAGGCATGGATAAGGTGTAGAAAAAAGACTCGTAGCATCCTGGTTGGTCCCGCTGTGGAAACAGGACTGGTTTCGGTTACACTGGCCAAGGAACGGAGAAGGGGGAAGGGGGGGGACACACCCATCGAAATGATCTGTAAACTAATTTAGCATCTATTTCAACTTCACATCTCACACATATATTGTATACATTTACCACATACTAAACAACAAATACACCTCTGCCAAAAACATTTTACAGTGTCTGTAAACATACAGTACACAATGTGAATAATACATAAATATAAACACTAAAAATACTCATTGTTCTCTTAATTCTTTTTTGTAAATTCACAGAT
>JAVQJS010086491.1:0-11028 GCA_036024795.1 Galaxias rostratus | reverse complement strand
ACACACACACACACACACACACACACACTTTTTTCTAGGTGGCAAGAGAGCAGATGTACAGTACCTGTGTGTGTGTGCTTCACCAGCGTGTGCGTATCTGTGTGTGTGTGTGTGTGTGTATTGACTGAGTAAACACATGTCAAACAAATCAGGCTGGTTGAGTTAGACACCACCTGTCCTGTTGTATAATAGGCACCCCTTCGAAATGACCTGGGAAACCTAAAAGGCCACTCCCCGTATGCAGGTAATCATTAGCTCCATTCCAACACGCACGGCAAGGCTCCTTTCCAGTGGAAACCTACTACCTACACGTTGTCAAAGTATCCCAACAGTAACGTGTTGATCAATGTAAATATAACGTGCACATCCTCAAAATGTTGGATCTCAGAGGTCCAAACTGTCCTCGCTCCAAAAGAGAGGGTTATCAAAGTGGAGCTGCACGCCACCGTTGGGCTGTGGGTTGACGACTGCCGGAGCGGGAGTACAAAGAATACAAAGAGAAGTTTCTAAACCGCAGTTGGAAATCAATGGCCGATAGACATCTGCGTATACAATTTTGTTTAATCTAAAAATCAAATGCTATATTTAAAGATACTATTATAGTGTGTGCGTGTGTGTGTGTGTGTGCGTGTGTGTGCAGCAACTCCAGTACCTAAGGTTTGGCCAGCTCGCTCTACATGTGTGTGTGTGTTTTGGTGTGGACGGTTCTCCTGCATGAATCATTCTGGCTCATTAAATACAATGGAGCCATATAGGATGTGAGACCGTACCACTCGCATGTTTAAACAACCTGAGCTACACACGGAGGAACCTCAATGGATTACTGAGGGAATTAAATGAAATACAGATTATGGCTAGTTGCCATGTAGCCTGCCTCAAACCATACTGAACACTGGGTGATAAGCCCATCGTCCTCTGGAAATAATTAAAAAATGAAACCAAAATACTGCTGCATCAAAATAAGGTCACCGGAGCATCTGCCCCAACTCCCATTACCCAATACCCAGCCTGCAGTACCCAATACCCAGCCTGCAGTACCCAATACCCAGTACACAGAACACAATACCCACCATCCATTATCCAATACCCAGCATCAAAGAGTAAAACTGTGTAAAAATGAGGCCCACTTTAACATATAATATACTCAATAATCGCATGAATATTGACAGCTCAAACCGGCCAATGAAAAAGCCATCTGACATCCTACATATGGACCTGGAGAGTAAATCTGAGATGGAACTAGGAGGTTCTTTAGAACGCCCACTGAGCCAACATGGAGTCTTTCTGTCTGGGCTTAGATGAGTGTCCTGTCTCCCCTGTCCTGAAATAGTGTCTTTACGGGCATAAACTATCGATTCCTCTCTGTCTAAATTTCACTCTGATGGAGGAGTCAGATTAAAGCTAGAGCTAAGGGGTTTTTATAAACCGGGTGTCAAGAAAAAAAGAAGAGAATAAACAAACTCTACGCCGTTGAGAACGCTGCCTGTCGCTCGCAGCCTGTGGTCGTTTGCCTATCATCCCATCCCTCCTAAGCAAGGCCCCTTTCTCTCCCCGTCGTCGTGACGACAGGTGTCTCTGGTCGACGACCAACGCACGTCACAAACAGCCAGACGTTCCCCGAGCGCGCGCACCCCAAGTCAAAACACGGAAACCCTAACGGCCTTCGTCGAGCGAGAGGCACCGACAGAGGAGAGCTGCTACGACAAAAGCACCACCGTAACGCGCTCCGAATGTCTTATCCTCCCTCCATTTTGACAGTGTTTCTTTTACATTTTATTTGGTATTCTCTCACCCATATTTGCAGCTTGATCCTCTTGTTGTTGCGGAAGACGGTCTTGACCTTGAAGTCGATGCCCACCGTGCTGACGAAGGCGGAGGTGAACGAGTCGTCGGCGTAGCGGAACAGGAAGCTGGTCTTGCCCACGCTGCTGTTGCCGATGATCAGCAGCTTGAACATGTAGTCGAAGTTCTGGTCGGCCGCGTCCTTCTGGGCCGGCGGCTGCTGGAGGCGGGAGTCGTTGGCCGACGCCATCTGCAGGTTGAGGGAGAGAAACGCATTGTGTGGCACCCCGTTGCCGTGACAAAGGTGCGTGACCTAGCTGTGACTAGGGGTTGGCGAGGGACGTCCCCCATAACGCCCCCTAGGGGCGACGGCTGCGGGGAGGCAGGCCCAGCTGCTGCTCTGAAGCCGTGAGGGTACGACATGAGCGGTGCCAGGTTACACACTGTCAAAAGATTTCCCCCCCCCCCACCGCCAACCTCCTCTGTTCGTCTTCCTGTGTTCTCTCCACCCCTATCTGGCTCTCCCTTCCTCTCATTCATTCCCTCGCTTCTTTCCCTCCCCTCAGTCATCCACACTTCCTCTCCTCGCCCCCCACCCCACCCCTTCCATGTTCTCTCGCTCCCCTTTCCTCTTCCCTCCTCCCCCCTGCCTCCTGCCTTCCTCGTCGGCAATCAATCGGATTACGCCCGACGAGGAGCCGTCTCCTAGGAGACGAGACTAGAACAGAGCCTGAGGGGGCTGCCAGACGGTCGGACCAGCAGACAGACGGACGGACGAGAGAGAGCCCCACTAGCGGCCCGGGCCGGCTCACTCAGACTAAGAGCACAACAGACAGCCTCTCCAGAGCCAGAGGCACACGCTGCAGCCCACTACAAAGGGACCTGAAGAGCAAGAGAGAGGGTGGTGGTGGGGGGGGGGGGGGTAATAGAGCCAAGGCCCACGGCCACCATTGTGTGTGGGGTGTGATTAGAGATGCAGGTGATGAGAGGCTAGTGGATTTTATGGGAGGGGGGTGGAGTCTAGTGAAGGGAGTGGGGGGGGGGGGGCACTCATTCATTGTTGCTAATACATAATTTTGCCCCGAGAAACCTTTCGACATTACGTCGGGTTGAGCTGCTGCGAAACATCTGCTCTCACAGGAGTGGGATGTTGTAATTGTGTTGGCAAAGAACCCGCAGCTCAAACAAAAGACCTGCCTTGCCAGGAAAGCGCTGCACGACTTCAGGTGTTGAGACATCGAGCTGAGCCCGCCCTCCTTCCCCGCCGCACCACGGAAACGTTGCAGTTTAGGTAACCGTCGATATGCCTTTTGGAGATGTTAAAAGGATCTCGTCGCAACCCCGTATGAAAACCTCTCACGCCAAAGCCTAACAATCCCCCATCACTGGTAGTACACACGTCACACTTTGAGGCTTTTAAACGGGGGGGTCCCTAAAGTACAAAGGGTTTTGAAGAGATCATATGTTGTTTGGCCTAGCCCTGCTGGACGACCTTAAGCCTGAGGTAAGCCCAATCACATGGCGCGCACAGTTTGGCCCAGCGTGTCTGGAGGCCAGGGAACGTACAATGCCTTATAGTCTCAAGAAGCCAGACATAAAAAAACGGTGATCAGAAACACATCCGTTGATTCTAGAATCATTAAATAACCACTTTAGGCAGCATCAGGCCATGCTCTGCCATTTAAGAGGTCTTTAACTTCTCTGATGAGGCGTCTGTGTTGAGACACCAAGTCGTCTTATAAACTACGAAAGAACAGCAATGATGATAGTTTTTAAAACCATAAGCCCTTCACATGATAGAAACCTATTCATGTTAGGCAAGGGGGTTTCTAGAGCAGGTTAGGGCAGCACAGCACATTATAAACATTCAATCATTGTATATGCTAGCATCAGATTAGGTCATTTGATCAAGCCCACACCATTCCTCATCCATAAAAGCAGGGCAGCTATCTCTGATGGGAGGCTTGATCTAAATATAGTTAGAAAAAGCTGTTACTAAACTTTACACAAGATGGCATAAAATCTGTTTTGCAAAGCTTCAGAGGGTATCGGCTCAAACAAACGTGGGGCCTAACTGTCAACAGAGCTGGTGCCAGTGCTTCTCAGCTGGTTCTGTCTAGTAACCAAGGAGTTTAAATTATTTCCTGACACTTATAAATAATAGAAATGCATGGATTGGCTGGCAGCTGCAACATCTGTGGTTAAGTGATTACAAAGGGAAGGGCAATATGTGTCAACCTCAAGGTAAACAAGACTCCGCCAACGCCATAGACCCACACGCATAATTATCGATAATGTTATTTCTTATAAATGCATATTATGACTCATTTAGAAGGAAGTCCTCCATGTATCATAAGATGGCAGGTGTACGTACTCTTCTGAGCGTACCTGCCCATGTCGACTAACGAGTTAACTAAGTTTGAGCGCAACATTAACCTGCAACATATAATGAATCATCTTTAAAAAACGCGTTATGATTCAAAACTATAAAAAGTCAATCTCCCGTTTTGGGGCGTGATGTGTGAACTGTCTTAAAATTACAGTAGGAAGTCAGAGGCTAAACACAAGGAAAACCGATGGGAATAACTTTCCCCCATTACTTACCTTTTCGAAAGGGAAGGAAAGTTCTAAGCAGACTATGTTCTTTTAAAATTCACCAACTACACTTTCGCTTTGGAAAAGTCGTAGATCTAGTAAAGTGGCCTGCTAATAAAAATTATCCTTCTTTTCCGCGTCCTGCTTCCCTCGACAGCCGGAATGAAGCTGGCAGGCAACTCCCGGATCCTTCTGTTATGTACAAAGGAGCACGGTCAGTGGCTTACATTGTGCGAGCATTGTGGCAATGGCAACCCTAAACTCTGACTAAGATGTTGATACCTACGCAAGCACTCAAAGACATGTGCCAACACAGACAGTCGTTTCGAGATGTTTAAATGAGGGAATCGAGAGAGCAAGAGACAGTTGAGTAATTGACGTACGGCAGTAAACCATTCTAAGTGTACTTTCTTAAAAACGTCCTCATGTGTGAGTTTAAATCGCAATAATGAGTTTAAAATATTTCACCCCAATAAATGCTGCATTTTCTATTAACAACAACAATAAAACAACAAAAATACCTTCTTAAAATAAATTACACTTAATTTGATCCGGTTTGGAAACTATTTTTTCATAATTTTCTTCCTTGAGTTTAAAGAGTAGCATTTCCTCGTGCCAAATAAGTGTGCTTGACAACAAAGATCTGCAGATACTTCCTTGTTGAGAAATTATAGGATTACTAATTGGAAAATGTAAATAAGAAAAAAAAATTTGGGGGGAAAATACCAAATGTCTCATTCCCACTTTAAAAAATACTGAATCAGCTTTGTAGGTTCAAGTCCGCTCAAGGCCTTCTTGCAAAATCTAACGACCGAAATCTTTTAAATCTTATTATAGAGGTGTCTTTTTCTTTCTACCAATTACATCCACCCCCTTCTCACAAAATCTGGATGCTGTCCAGTTGTCCATTAGGGCCTGTATAAAGGCTTTAATGAATACAACCAATTTCTGCTGTGATTTGGCAGAACAGGGCGTTCCTTATTTATTTATGAAAGATGGGCTTCGATGTGAAACAACAGTAATGAGGTTTAAATGCACCTTACCAGAATCCAGGCAGCAAACACTGGGTCTGTGTTCTGTCAATACGTTTTCTGTGATACAATACGATAAATATATCAATACAGCACAATTTTCCTATGGAAAGTCAATATAACGGATAATCCCATATTCCAAACATGACGGTACTTGAGGAGAACTGAGGAAACAGTGTGCTTCCAAATGTGTATTCACAAAATTACGTACTTTTAGCCATTTCAAATATATTTGTACAATGCTGAGCGAAAATACAATCTGAAATGTTTGTGACACATATAAAGCCTGTCCATTTAATTTGTTAAGTGTACAAAATACAAAATGTTGACAAACATTTATCAGGCTCATTATGTCTGTCACAATTACAGATCCACTACATCATTTTCCAAATGCCTAAACTACCAGTCTATACAGACAAGCCCCTGAATTAGGACATGAAAATAATATAATGTAGTTTTTTTTACAATTGATTGGGGTGCACTGAAACTTAGAATAGTCTGTTAGATGTTGTTTGATTAGAGTGTTAGCATGTGTGTGTGTGTGGGGGGGGGGGGGGGTATATTAGGTATTATCACATATTACTAAATTAAATCATGTTAACTTTACTCACTCGTGATAATGAATTGCCAATAAAAAAAAATAAAAAATAAAAACAACAACTACCGGGTATCGAGATCAACTGTGCTTCACGATAAAAAAACAACTGCACGATTCATTCAAAGCCATGCTCTCACGTTTCAGGAAGAGACATTCAAAGTAAGGCACTTTTGCTTTCGACAATACCCAGGCATTCGCCACGACCCTCGTCAGCCCCGCGCGCTCCTCCTCAGATGGTGGCCAGGTTGAGGGCAGCGTACACCAGGTTGGTGGTGGTGCACAGGAAGCCCACCAGGTTGCACAGGTTGGACAGGCCGTGGTAGCAGCCGAAGGTGGCCTTGTGGGCCCTGTACTTGGGGTCCTGCTCCCTCAGCTTAGCGTAGGCCTCCCTCTGGCTGCCCAGGCCCACCATGTTCCCCAGGCCGTGCTCCTCCTCGACCTCACGCATCTTCATCATCGCCTCCGTCGCCGACGGGCCGAACCACTGGGCGTTGAGAGCCGCCATGATCAGAGCGACGAAGTAAAGGACCATCTACAGCAGGAGGAGGTGGAGGAGAAAATATCAAGAAATCGAATGCGGACCAATCCAGCCATCGTTAACACCTTCACTGAACATGTCATTGTATACTCACGGGAAAACTGAAGAATATCTATCAAGTCACTAACTATAAAAACAAATACATTTTGTGGAGAATATTTTCCTGTATGTTCATTTATACTGTATATCCATTATAAATGCTTGTATAGTGATATAATGTTGTGTAAGTATTTCAGTACATATCTTTCAAGTCTGTAGTCTGCCTAAATATCAACAGAAACTAAGATGAGCTAGCTAATGATATCATTCTGCACAGAATGAATAACCTGACGATACGACAACGTCTTTGTGGTGGTGTCTGACCTGCACACTCTCATGCCAATCCAGCAGCTCTCTGGGGTGATGGACGGCGTACACACACAGGCTGACAAAGTTGCTGGACAGCAGGCAGTAGAAATACACCGGGAAGAGCTTGCTTTGCACTAGTCCAAAGGTGTGTAGAGTCACCTGCCAAATTAGCGCAAAACCTGTCGAGATGTTGAGAGGACAGACAAAAATACATATTACAAAAAATATTAGCCAACACAATGTATAACAATTATCTTGATAGTAATACCAAAACTCAGACAGGTGATATTGTAACAGGAGTTATTTATGATTGTGAGAGACAATTATAATATTATTTAAACTTCTTTCACCTGCTATAAAAGAGACCCAGACTTGCATCCCCCAGGTGAAAGACAGCACTAGAAGGTGCAGAACTTTCACCAAGTCCGTGGGCTCCCCTTCTGTGACCATAATAATACCCCTAAAAAAAGAAAGTGAAAGTCTTGAAAAATATAAAAGGTATATGGCATCCAAGGTGAAGTTTAGACCAAAGTCAATAAATGTCTTAAGTATACACCAACAACCTTGTTGTTACCTCTCTAGGCAAAAATAAATAGATGAACGTATTCACATCAGGTTTTTCTTGTCAACAAGTAGTTGATGACCTTTTAAAACACGATAGATACACATGTGTTGCAAGTCTGATGAGTATTTAGCAGCCTTAAGGGCATACAAGATAAGCCACATTCTGGCAAGACTGACAGAGAGCCACATTAAAAATGGTAACGTTTTTCTAACAATTACATATACAAAAAAAATTACCAGTCATTATAAGGAGGAAATGCAAGATTCAGAATCTGTGTTTGCAACACAAGTATTCCACATCGTCAGGGATCTGCTTATAATTTATTTTATTTGGCAAGCTTCAGTTTGACCTAGCTACACATTAGCTCCAGCACTGTTAGCTTTTAGTGTTAGCTCGCAATGTATAGCATAATACGCACGCTATTCTCATTACTTATTCCACTGTTGCACAATTTGTTAGAAGCATTTATCGAAACCCACCTTTGTTTTCACGTTTTTCAATGACAATTCAAAACGTATATGGACAGTGTTATGGAATTGATAGAATATGAACTACTTCCTCTTTCACACACGCCTACCCATATAAACCACACCCCCCAAGAAATCTACAAGTGGAATTCTATTAAATGTGACATAACGGGTACATCGAAATCCTCCGACCAATCATTGGTGAGAGATTGGATGTTTACTTTCATAGTCCCGCCCCTGCATTATGACAGTTTTCCTGAACCATTGCATTCCTTCAAGTTCAAACTTTCAGCGCAGTCAGATTAATTGTAGCTTGTCTTTTGGTGACATGGACGAACAAATTAACCTGGTACGTAGATTATTGTTTTTCAGGTATGAAACAATTTAAAAGTTTCTGTACAGCAAGGTCAATGTTAGTGTGTTCTTCTCTTAAGACAAATGCAACAGCGTCCCCTAGCGCTAACGGTATGTATAACAGAGCTTTCGATTGTGAACAATAAACCAAAGTAGTAATAAAAATTTTACAGTACGACCTATTACTTGAACCAATCTACCAATACGGTTTTTCTAACTCAGCCGCTGAATCTGAAGAATCTATTAAGGACATTGTTGAAAAACTAAGGACAGAGATGGAAGTTCAAGCTAAAGTAAGTCAGTTTACCTCTTTGACCCCCCCCCCCCCCAAAAAAAACCCAACTAATTATTCACTTACACACTGTCACTATCATAAATACATTTTTATTACCATACATTTATTTTTAAATAAATCATTGCCATTTTCTTAGATCATTATGTCTCTTGGCCAAACTGTTTCTATGCATGAAGTGGAGAGGAAACAAAATCTCAATACCATAGCAATGCTCCAAGGTCAGGGAGAACAGCCACAAATAATTAAATTCATTAGTGCAAAGGCATTTTAAATCTCCACAAAATCTTTTTTTCAAAGTGTATACCATTACTTCAAGATACAATCAGTTTTTTTTTTTTCAATGTCCAGCGGACGTGTATCATCTGGCCAAGCACCTTGCTGCCCAACGCATAGAGGAGCGTTTCGAGGCCTTGCGTTGCGAGGTGTCAACGGAACTCTACTACCTGCGCAGCGTAATGTCTCACTCCGCTTACAACGCTGCCAGCTCCAGCGGGCAGGGCTCAGAGATACAGAGAAACGTTGCCATCAACCACATAGCACAGGAGCTGTATCACAGGTAAAGGATCGGTCATTCACTCTTTTGGATAAAGCACGTCATTCTATTTCCCATGGCTGACTGTTGCTGTTAAACTCGTACAGGCCACACATTACAGGTCATATTATGCATATTCATTTACAACACGGGATAACGTGCAGAGAAAACTTCAAAGTGATACATGTCTTCACTTACATCACTGACTTTCTTTATGTGTCGCGTCTGGATGCTTCAGTCGGAAGGTTCTCTGGGAGCAAATCTCCGAGCTCAGGGAGGAAGTCCACTTCATCCACAATCAGCTGAGTGAGTGAGACAATGGGATCTTTCACATCAAACCTGACCTTTTTTTCACGTTATGACACTGCAAAACGTTTACATTTGTTTTCATTCTTTATGCATCCGTTAGAAAATCATAAAAACGAAACACATCGAAGGTTGACTGAAAGGCACTGCAAAGACATGGTATTAAAAAATATCTGTGTTGCCTTGCGAATATTTACGGTAGCAATTCTGAAGAAAGTGACTTTAACTGTATGCTTATCATTCTGTGCCTGTTTCCAGTGTTTGGAGAGAATGATTGACACAATCCAGGCCCGGGAAGAATCACTTAGACAGCAGATGCCTCAAAATTTAAATAGGTGAATATTTCAGTGCAGAGGTGTCGTTTCATTTTGACTTGTAAACTGGAATTATTCTGTATTATTTAGACATTTGCACATGTGGATGTTTACAGAGTGATTTGTTCTGGTATTTTTTTTTTGAACAACAGAGCGCGTTATCTAGAGTATGTCCTTGCATGATCTGTACAAACTTCCTTTGGTTTTTACCTTGTGCATATAGGTGTGATGTCACAGAGATTGAGAAAAGGCTTCAAGCTATTAAAATATCCAAAGGCAAAGCTCCCAAGAAAACAGGTTTTAGTATACATTTTCTATGTTTCTAATATATAATACATCTATAATATTATTCAGATCGTGTAAGACTGCATGGAAATCGGCACTACATAATCACATTTTTAAATGGATCTAAGGTGTGTTCCTTGCATTTTAGGCAAAGTTGCAGTGCTTACTATGCTAGCTGTTGGCTCAGACTCTGATGAAGGCGTAAACAGTTCACAAGCCAACGCAAAACCCCCTAAGGTCAAAACAGACATCGATGTGTGTGCTAGGTAAGTGGATTGTGAAACTAATTTGTTTACCTTTTTTACTAGGCTATGCTTGATATAACTAGTCTTCTTTTTTTCAACAGAAGAAAATAGAATTGGGATTGCTTCTGAAATGTTTCTTGACAGTCCAGACCGTTTCACACTGTTTGATGTCAGTGATAATTACATAATAAATAAAAGAAAACCCCACTTCCTCTGCAATGTTTTCATAAGAAGTATATAACATTGTGTCTATTTGATGACAAAACATTTTTCAAAACATCAATTCGCGGATGAGGGTCACCTTTTGGACCAATTAAAACATTTCTAAACATCCAATGCCCAATCAGATGAGAGCACAGAAGTGTCTGCATCCGGGACAAGTGTTATGCCGATTTCTGCATCTCCACCGTGGATTGTGTAACCCTAGCGGGAACGCGCACAATAGTTAAAGGGGAAACGATCAACTTTGTGTCTTTTCTACGAGTGATGGGGAGATCGGTTATTTTTTGTAACTTAGTTCTTTAACTTGTTCAGTAAAATGATACAATTTTTCTTTGCATTTAATTTTGTTTATTGGACGGGGACGGGGGTTGGTTGATGCAAATTGACAGTGTAATAATAACAATAATAATGCATTTTATTTAGTTTTAAGCGCTTTATCAAGACACTCAAAGCGCTTTTACACAATTAGATCACCAATTAATATCATACACTGAACAATGGACCGACAGCTATCAAACACTATACCCAGTCTGAGTGATACCATGGCAGCC
>JAVQJS010086473.1:0-21431 GCA_036024795.1 Galaxias rostratus | reverse complement strand
TCTCTCTCTGTCTCTCTCTGTCTCTCTTTCTCTCTTGATTTCCTCTGTCTCCATTCTTCTAATGATCCACTGGCACAATCGCCACACTACCTCCTACTGGTTTGAAATGGTACGTGCATGAGCAGCTCCCTGTTTCAGCCTGTGTGTGTGTTTGTTGTGGTGAGCAAGGGTTTGTGCTTTAGCGCGCAAAAAAGACCCTGCTTGTTTTTATATCAACGATGTAAATTCCGAGTTGGATTGTGTGTGCATGCGTACTCGTGCATGTGCTCGTGCGTGTGTATAGCCACGGGTCGGGGGGCCGTGCTTCGTATCCATGGCAACCCCACCGCCAGGTGCAGCCGGGGCTTCCATGTGACTCAGGTAATAACTCCGTCTTTAGTGAACAGCGCAGCGCGGGGTCACGGGGGGCAGTGTGCACTGTGATTTGCCCTATTCATATTCAATTTCCTCCTACTG
Source organism: Galaxias rostratus (assembly GCA_036024795.1). NCBI lineage: Eukaryota > Metazoa > Chordata > Actinopteri > Galaxiiformes > Galaxiidae > Galaxias > Galaxias rostratus. Next base: position 20,975 of record JAVQJS010086473.1, on the reverse strand, counting down.
CCTCACGTGCGCTTTCTGTCCGCACCGCAATGAACTGAATCACACACATACACGCGCAAACACACACACACACACACATACACACACACACGTACACACACACACACACACACAGCGCCTGTTGGTGCCAGACAGCCCTGAAATTCGCGCTCGCAATCCCAGACATTTAATGAGCTCCCCGCTTTTTTCAAAGGTACATTTGAAATGGTAAGCCAAAGCTGAATACATATTCTGCGTCGTTAACATGCGGCGAGCTCGCAACAAGCGGATGTTTTGATGAGACGGTGCTGGTGCACTAAGTGCTGCAGGGCTTGACAACGGGGGCTGGGTCAAAGGGCGTTTACATGCACAAGCTTCCTGCTGTTATGAATAGACAGAGTCCGCTCATGAAAGCAGGATACGTTGTTTTTGTAACCCCTCCGTCGGTTAAATCAACAGAAAATACCACAGATCAATGGATTATTTTTGTGTGTTCATTTTAGCGAAACATGTTCGTCTAATAATATAATAACATCATAATGGGAAACATATTTTTGGGGGAATGTTTTGGATCTGACAATAAATGAAGAATGTCCTGAACAACAACAAGAATGGGAGCTGTTTTGATCAGTACACGCTGTCACTCCTAACTGCGTATTTACCTGTGCAGATTGTCCTCTGTCGGTATTGGATGAATTGGCTCTCAGGATGATCAATATCCAATCAAAATCCTATGATTCACCCCGGTGGTCATGTTATCTAATGAAAAGCACGGAATTAATCATTTTCTTTTTCTTTTTTCATTTTTGCTTTTGCTGTTTGAGGAAAGGGATGTTCCCCTGTAAGGTTAGCTGGGAACAAGCCTCCTCATAGTCACAGTTTGAAAAGTTTACTTCTCTCAAATATTGGCCCTATCGACACCATTTATATCAGAGAATCTACAAAAGCACAAGTGGGAATCGGGAAGACAGTCAATCCCTGAAGGACCTGCCATTGTGTGGTGTGTGAGACAATGTATGGGTGAATGTGTACATGTGTGACTTCAATTGCATATGGGGCTGTTACATGTTTTTTAAAGGTATTTTCCTAGGCCTGCTTGCACTTTCCTTCTTTGATGTGTGTGTGTACATGTGACCGTACATAGTTATTTTGTCACCCTCTCTCTCTCTCTCTCTCTCTGTGTGTGTGTGTGTGTGTGTGTGTGTGTGTGTGTGTGTGTGTTTCGAACGATCTGTGTGTAGGTGTGCCCTTTCTCTCCCCCTACAGTCCCTTCCTAAAGACCATTGATCCGTGTCGTTGAGCAGGGAGTCACTGATTCCTGCTTGATTGCCATGCCAACACCTCTGGAGCGCTAATTAAACGAGCCGCTCTAATGAGGTCAGCACGCTAACAAGGTCGGGGAGAAAAGGTCACAGCTGACCCTCGTCGTCGACGGCAACCCGGGTGCTGCGGGAGGGAAAGGTCCAGGTGGAGTGGCTGGATCTCTATCCAATGAAAAAAAATGCTGTTTGGGAATTAAATGGTGTATATTTATTATTCATGAAAGAACACGTGCATGCAGTACAAACACACACACACATACACACACACACTTTATGAATACAAGCATTTTTGTATTCAGGCAAATAAAGTTTATACATGCATAACTGATTACATGGCTCCTTTTACACATACGCACACACGCATACACACACACACACACACACACACACACACACACACACACACACACACACACACAGACACACACACACACACACAGACCCACACACACACTGAGATATCTGGCCCCTCATCATTTATCTTCCAGGGGCAGAATCAGGATGAATTGGTTCAATTAGACCGTCCTTTAATGTAATCTGTTTAATCCATTTCTATCATCAAAGCCGATATCTGCCTTAGCCCGCCGAGGGAATGATGTGCCAGAGCGCCAGACTCCGGGCTACCTCACAGCTTAAACCGCTGACTAGAGGCACCTAGAGCAAAGTCTACAGGCTCATCTCCTCTCTCTCTCTCTCTCTCTCTCTCTCTCTCTCTCTCTCTCTCTCTCTCTCTCTCTCTCTCTCTCTCTCATTCTCTTAGTGCCTCAGTGTATCGTTGGTCTGAATTTAAACTAAAAGTGTTTAACAGTGATTTTATATGCAGCCCCATCTGATAAAGGCCCTACACGACCAGCGTAGTCTTCTTAGTAAGCAATGTGAATTAGAGGTGGAGTTATTTTATAGCTTTATCCTTATGGGTAAGCATGCATGGGATTAAATATTTCCAAACTATGCATGTCACCATTGCTTGAGTCACATCGCAAGACACACGTAGAACTCGACTTCTCCGTTCCTCCCCTGTGTCCCACACAGGAAAGTATCTTCCAAACCGTGGTAGTGCACTCGCACAAAACAGGGAAGCACAAATTGAAAGACAAATTTCCAGAGTTACTGTATCATTTCAGCACAGACATACACATACACACACGCACTAAGACACACACACACGTCAGTAGCTACAACACATCAGTATGTACACACACAGCGGGGTGGTGAGGCGAGCGGTGTTGACAGGTTGGATCAGAGGCTGATTGATTCCATCACCGGGCACTGCCTCTGGGGCCATCGAGGTCCAGGGACACGGGGCCCCGGGCCCTGCCCGCAGAAGCCCCGGCAAACACTATCTGATGGCTGATATTGATTGGTGGACGCGGACGATCAATGGCTGGTGATTAGGTGGAGCGCTGTGACCCCGGCACCCCAGCCCTCTCCCCTGAGCTCCTCGGCGACGCTCCTGTCTCCAAAGGGACTCGGCTCATCTCTCATCCGGACGTCCGTCCAGTGAGCAACGGAGACCGAGTCGCTTGCGACATTTAGGGAAGTTTTGTCCTGCGGGCGCGGTCCTCCATGGTGTTTCCCTGTCAGGACCACGGTCCGGTCGGTGTGATTTAAGACCGCTCGGAAACCAACGGGAACGACGGTTCTGAATAGAGCATTCGCTTCTCGCGCGATTGTTTCGCCCTAAATTAGGAATGGAACAAACAGTGTCTCGTCTGGTCGATAACGTATTGATAGTAAAAGAGCCCGATAGCCGATAATGGACAATTGATTGATTGATGATATGTGAGGCCCCTTGATCCCTTAATATTGTTTTCCTGTGATAACAGTTGATGAAGGCATCAGAAAGCGGTGAACCCAAAGGTACGTGAGTGACAGAAACGGATGCTCAACGGGACATCACTCAAACCTCACGTCATAACTTTTATGGCATTTTGAAAACTACTGTCGGGGCCTTTCTCAAACCACCCCCGGCTCTCCCAACCCACTTCCACCCTGTTTGCATGTTCGCACGGAGGGATCCGGCATATTAAGGGCCGTCCCACTTACTACCCCTAACCGGGGACCCTCCACGGGAACAGGCCAATGAGAATTGCTGATCTGAAATCATGGTGAAAAAAAGGTTGGGTTGTGTTTCTGCCGGAGAGAGGGGGCGTTGTTACAAAGCCTCCTGCTTTATTAATACCCTACACACTATGAAGGGTGTTTAAATACAGTCCAGTGGGAGTGAGTAGGGCAAGAGGGGGCAGTTTGAGAAAGACCTCAGTCTCCAGTGGTTAGTTTGCACCATAAACGTAGTTGATACTTAAACTCGGGCTGGCTTCATCCCTGTGAGTGGCTCCACTGCCATCTGCTGTTTAAAAAACGTCATAGCATGCTCCTCGGTATCAAATGACAAGGCTTGACTTATCTGGTTACAAATTGAACAAGCATGTGCCCTGCATTTCAACAAGAATAAAAGACAGCACGCCAAATTAGCTGGAATAAAACAATAACAGTAGCACTTAGAAACAACACTCGGTCGATAGAACTAGAGCCGGAGGGCCGGACGAAATTTCTGTCTGGAAGTTAATCAGCAACTCCCGTCGTCTGGAGTTTGGACGTGTGAAGACTAGAGCTGCCCCTCGTCTCTGTGTCCCAGCACACGGCACGATGGGCGAGCGGCGTTTCGAGGGCCAGGAGCACGCTGTGTCCTACCGGAGGTACCGGGTGACACCTCCCCACCAGCTGATCTCAAAGGTCCTGGGCTTCCTGGAGAAAAGAGTGAGGTTGTGTGTTCGGATGCGTGTGTGACCTTTGATTTGGGGTTGTGTCCCAGCTGGGGCTCTGAGTGGCAGCTAATGTTGCTGAGCTATTAGCACGGCCGAGAAACATTTGTGGCTTGCGGAGTGGGGTCAAGCAGATTGCAAAGTTCTGAGTGCCATATATATATATGTACATATGTGTAATGTGTAGGATAAGATATCTTTTATTACTTAGTTTAATAAAGTGTATTTGTTGTTTTATATAGGCTGGCTTTGTTTATCCATTGCTTCAGGGGTGAATCATTTCCTGGGTTCTAAAAATAAGAATTGATTGTGTTTGACTGCTTTTCCTAGACACCAATTCACTTGGTCACCAATGACAATCGCTAAGTCTACGAAACGTTGTCGAGCCATTGAAAAGTCTTTATTAACTTGTCTGGCAACAAGAGGTTGTCATCCTGGGGGTTGTTGATCAACCGAGTGCATTTGGTTTTCCATCTCCGTTGTTTCTGACTGCCCTGTGTGTCCAGAGAGGAAAGCCTTTTAACCTGGCCGTGGATGTGGGGTGTGGCTCCGGACAGGGAACACCCCTATTGGCGCCTCACTTCACCCAGGTGGTGGGGACAGACGTCAGCTCTGCCCAGCTGGAGATAGCTCGAGCCGATGGCAACTTACCGAATGTGTCATACAGGTCAGATGATTGTCAGAGGGGCAAACTGTTGATCCAGCACCTGTCATAACAGAATATATGAAACCTATTAATATTTCTCTGCCAAAATGTTTATTGATCGTCAGTCAAAACTATCCATGTTTATTCCATGTTGCCTTTTTTTAAAGTCTTTTTGACTCCTTAAACTCACAAACTCCCCCGCAGCCACTCAAACCTTTACCCCTCTGCCCCCCATGTCCTCTCTCCCACAGGCAGTGCCCAGCAGAGCAGCTCCCCTTCGCCGACGGCCAGGTAGACCTGCTGACGGCCATGACGGCGGCCCACTGGTTCGACAGCCCGCGCTTCCTCCGGGAGGCAGACAGGGTGCTGAGGCCCGGGGGCTGCATGGCCCTGCTCAGCTACACCATGGACATGGAGCTGGAGTACGAGCACCGGTCCTCCGCCCTCCATCCCATCTGTACCGAGGTAGCTGAGTGCTTCACTTTGAAAAGAGTTAAGGAATTCATCAACGAATGATTCAGGAAGGAAGGACAAATAAGAAGGAAGGAGGGAAAGAAAGAGAGGGGGGAAAGAAACAAGGAGGGAAAGACAACTTACCAATTCAAATTAAATATTGATAAATGTACAAATTATTTTATGAACAAAGAAATTATAACGACCCAACCAAATCAACAAATAAACGACCAAACGAACAAATTAAAACCAATTACATTAAACATGGTGACCTAGGGGTCGGCACACAAACAGTACTAAGGTTTGGTCTGGTGTGATCCCCACTCCAGTTCTACGGAGCCTTGCTGCCCTACCGCAGTGCCTACCTCGGGCCCAGCTCTGTGCAGCTCTACAAACAGATGTTTGACTCCTGCCTGTACCCTGACAAGGAGTGGTGAGGACAGAACCGCTCGGGGGCCCTCTCTCTTATTCAGAACAAACAGCGCTCATCTCTGTCTCAGACGCCACGGCGTTATGTTTTACTGCAGGGTTTCTCTGTAATGCTGCACACCATTTTGATGATATCTCACAGTTCTCATCTCATCCACATTTGACTGAACCTGGGTGTGGCTTGACGTTGGTGGGCATCCCTGAGTTCCTGTGTCTCGACACGCAGGCAGGAGTGTCTCCGGGTGAGGAAGTCCATGTCCCTGAGGGGCTACATGGGCTTGGTGGAGACCTTCTCCAGCTACCAGGCCCTTCTCAGCCAGGACCCGCAGCAGGCCCAAAGGCTCTCGGATCACTTCAGGAACAGGTGACCTTAACCCAGTTACAACGATAGGCGAGATGGCTTTGGTATTTTTCTTTCCTCGCTTTATTTACATTGTGCCTTCCCTCCCTTTCAATTGTTTATTCCAACATTCATTCATTCAGTCTTTGCTCGCTTCGGTCAGCGTCTTTGAGTGTTTTGAAAAGCGCTTGATAAATACAATGTATTATTATTATTATTATTCATTTCATAGCTATTGTCAAGGCACAGCATAACCTATCCTCCCTGCCCCCTCCCTCCTGCAGTTTTCTGTCCGCTATGGGGGTCTCTTCTCCAGACACTGAGCTGGTGGTCGTGGTGAAGTACTTCTACTGGCTGGCCTGCAAGCCGTGAGGCCGGCACACTGGAGCCGTGTCATGCATTAGGCTCACCGTGAACCAATCACATCGGTTTGTTTCTGTCATCTGACCAGGTGCAGAGGAGACGTTCACTGGGCAGGTTTTAGTGATATACAAACGCATTATTTACAGTAAAATTACTGTTTCATAATTTTATAAGAGAACAATTAATTCTCTAGATTATTTGTGCCAAGAAACATTATGGATAACAGAGACTTAAATTCACTTGACAACAACGATAGGAAAGTGTTGACAAAGATCACCAAAATAGGCAGACAGACATGCCAGTTCAGAAGTGACACATTAACTATCAACACCATGGTGAGACAACACACAGATAAGAGTAGATACATTATGATGGTCTCTTTTCACTGTTCAATTTGCATACCTTAGACTTTGCGTCATGTCGGGCACAGGAGCATAGCGTGAACTTTACCTGATGATTATAAAACCTATAATAAATGCCTATAATAATATGCCTATAATAAATGGAAAGTTGCACCCGAATGAACCACAGGGGAGGACAACACAGTGGTTTACTTCACACTTTAATACATTTAATTATTCCACATTTCAGAATAAATACATCCTGTATATGATATGCCTTTGATTAAATCAAATTACACAATAACTTGAATTGAACACGAAATTACTTCACATGTCGTGGTGTGTCTGGGAAATTTCAGTGGCAGAAGATGCATCACTAATAAAGCATGTTGCATTGATTATGATCCGCTGAAGTGCTCTTTAATCACCAAGGGGAACGATTGACTCCTTAGAGGGACCGAGGTATCCACATGGCATTAGAAGTCATCAAACAAGACCTATTGACAGTGGATGCTTTTTCTGCAGGCATCAAATAAATGGGTCTTCAGTTCAGTTGAGCCGCAATATCTTTTGGTGGTTTGTCATTTCACATTAGCTAGCAATGCCTGTAGAAAAATAAGTGGGCAGTTTCTCTTTCTAACTATTAGGACAGTCCATTTAATGTTTATTATAAGTGATATAAGCCTAATAATGTAAACATTTCTGTCCCAAATATTTGAATATAATAAGGACTGACTCCCTTGGCCCCTCATTTGTCTAGCACGTTAGTCTGCTCCTGGTTCCAACACAGCGTTCACCAATCAGGCAGTCAGCATTTCAGACCCCTTCGTTACATTGGGCAGATCTTGATGCTGTCTGACTGCGAGTTAAACTGACCCATGGCAAAGTCCAGCCCCACGCCCACGCCACTGCCCACCCCGAAGGCGGCGTACAGGGGCTGGGTGAAGTTGGCGTGGAACGTGTGCAGGTGGCCCATGCTCTCGGCCACGCTGTAGAAGGACAGCAGGCCCTCGGCCAGGTCCAGGAAGAGGCCCAGGCGCGGCGAGTAGGTGACGACGATGTCCTTCTTCTCGTTGTCGTGCATGGCCAGGCAGCACGTGTCGGACAGCTCCAGGCTCCAGGAATGCGCGTTGTAGCCCAGGCCCGCCCGGGAGTCGGAGCCCTTCCGGCCCAGCGAGCCGTACGCCACGCCCAGGGAGGAGCCGCGCCCGCGCCACTCCACCTCCCAGTAGCAGCGCTGGGCCGAGAAGGGAGCAGAGCAGAGCGCCTGGGTCCAGCCGTCGAAGCGCTGGGGCGTGTCGGGGCACGGCTGCGCCGCCCCCTGCAGGGTGGCCTTGGTGTTGCCCTCTGACAGGCTCAAGCGGCGGTGTGCAGTGTTGGAGTCCAGGGTCAGGTTGCACGCATCTGGCGGGGAGGTGGGGTGGGGTGGGGGATGGAATAGTATAGAGGTTGTACTTTACATGGTAAGACCTTTCCAGCAAGATTGAACTGAATAGAGAAGTTGAGGTAACGCAAGAGAATGTTTTTGGACTCACATTGTAGAAACTCATCTCTGGATCTGGGTTCAGGAGCCGAGATGCTGTCGATGCTGATCTCTCTCACTGCACAGAAGGAGCCAGAGGAAGTGGGGGGGATCAGAAAGAAACATGTAAAGAACCACAAGCACATTCTCTTACCGCAGAGTGATTGTATTTTATTTTGAAATTTAATACTGAAAAAATTGATTTCCGGTTTTAAGCTATGCGCCTTTATTTTGGGGTACGCACTTCCTGTCCGGCGCAGTTTGCATAGCATGTAGTTTGTTATCCTAAGTATGGCAAAGTGTTCGACAGGAGTAGAGATAACATTTATTTTCATAATGGCAGCTCCGAAAAGGCAAAAGCTCTTACGGTGATGGATGGTGACATACGCTATTATTGGGTATTAACATGGTGAATGCAGTGAATGGATAAAGGTTGCTCAAGAATAAACCCCATAAAATCATCAGTTAAAGTCTCATCTTTGTTCGGGGGGCATGCTATAAAACTTGTTCATGGTGTGCAAACTCAACAAGAACCCTGTCTAAGACTGGCACCAAGAGAGGAGAGTGAGTAGGAGAGGATGAAAGGATTATTTGTAAGAGGATTAATAACCCTTCTTGTTTCTTTTTGACATATATAGGTGATGATGTTTAAACTCACATAATGGGAATGCCGGGGCTATCATGGGATCAGGCATGGGAGAGTCCAGGAACAAACCCGGGTTCACTGTCAAAGTGACAAGACAAACACGGGGCGGCACACGGACACTTTATAAGCGACTAAGACACGGCACATTGCCTAGACAAAGAAAACTATTAGCAAACATCAAGAAATCCTAAAAACTTGCTTACCGTCAACCACTGACCCTCTGGACCCTAAATAAAAGAAAACAAGTTAAAGTCTTTCTCAGTCCGTTCAAAAGTCTTAATCAACCCAACCATAGTGAGATTCAGAGTGTCGCGGTTACAGGATCATAGAGTGTGGCAGACTTACATGAGAACTTTCTACTGGCCGTGTTGGTGTTGTTGTTAGGGTGGGCAGGTTGGGGTGTGGCGGGTTGGGCCGTGCCACGTCGATGGGAGCGGAAGAGACTGCTTATGGAAGCCATGCGGTTGAAAGCTGGATGGAAGAGAAACATTTCATAAGAAAAAGGTTGAGTTTAGTTTAAACCAATGAAATCATTTTCAACAGGAAGTCTCTCTCACAAGAATAGATGTTTTTGCTATTCTACATGAAGGCAGATAAACTGACAAGCTAAGTAGCAAGCGCATCATTTAACATACTTTTGAGGCCAGAGAGGGCCTCAGGCTTCCAAAGATTTTACTTCAATATTGTGCGGCCCGTAGTGGCCCAAGACACTGCGTCAGCGCTTGTTCTAGACTTTAATTTCTATGAAGGCAGCTTGCCTCCTGTTGGAGCTGGAGCTGGGGCAGGATCCTGGACTGGAGCTGGAGCGTGAACAGGAGCTGGAGCTGGGACATGGACTGGAGCTGGGGCTGGGGCTGGGACATGGACTGGAGCTGGAGCCAAGTTGCGATTGGATCGGTTCCAAAGGGACTCGGACTCCCTGCGGCTGGGGGTGGGGCTCGGTCTTAGGCTGGCTCTGGGTGCTGCCTCTCGGTCTGTGGGCAGAGGGGAAGAGGTTGGAGAGATGAGACAGGTTTCTGAGCTTGGGGTATAGTTACCTCTTGCATGTTTGATGAGACCTCTTGCATGCAACCTGCATTATTCTGCCTCTGATGCAGCCACAAGTTGTTTTCTGTAAAGGCTTTGGCAATAAAAGGGAAAGAGTGAGGAAGCCCTTACAAAGCTCTTACACACAGACAGTAGGATTGTATCACGCATTCTCCCAGCCAGCACAGAACATAAGTGACTTCCATACCCGTTTCTCTCTCCTCTCTTCTCTGTTGAGGTCTGGGAGACCGCGGTGTGTCTCGGCTTCTAACGTCATTGGATTTCAGGCCTACCACTGCGGACAGAGAGAGCGGTCAGCACACAGAGCCCACGTCGGACGCCGCTCAACACTTAGACGCTCAGGTCCAGCGAGGGGAGATGAGCCAGGCAAATACACACCTCGTCTCTCTGCGCCTCGAACCCCGACGGAGACGCTCTGAACTGCGGCACACCGAGGGCGGGACACAATAGAAACGATAGTGAACACACATGCATTTGCTAGGCGTTGGCGAGCTAACGGTTTGACGGCAACGGAGAACATCCAGACCTTTTGTGGGTGGTGGGGTTGCAGTGCGAGCTCCACGGCCGGCAAACACTGTCGGACAGATGGTCAATTCAGTGTAAAGAGATGTCAGTTCATAGTTTCAGCTGCGAGCATCACTGGATTTACGATTTATTGAGCATTAAGTAAAGTTCAGTCTTAAATTCTCTTACGTTTGAATATTCCTCCTTTTGCAGTGTCGTTTTTGTTTGCTAAAAAGAAAAATATGACCAAACAGGTTAATGGTAGTCCTCTCCAAATGTAAAAGATGTTTTGGAAGTGTAAAGGCACTGCACAACAAATGTGTAAATGGACATAGCTGTTATTCGTAGAGTACAAACTCACTGCTATTTCCCAGGGTGAACAGTGTTGTGTCGTTCACTGAAAGAAATGCAAAGAGACATTCAATTGAGATATCCTACGAGTTTGAGGTAGAAACATAGGTTTGATACTGTGTGCTGAAATGCGGGAGTAAGACTATAAAACACACACACCTTGTTTGGTGATCGTGCCCAGCTCCTGGTTGCACAAGTCCTCCACCTTCTCCTGGAGGTCCAGGATGACGTCCAGCACCGGGTCAAACGTGGCCTCAGGATTGGCCAGCACACTGGGCAGGTCGCCTGTCGCCAAGGGGCTGCACATGGCGTCACACGTCTGTGCAAGTCATCAGTGGCACACACAGCTTAAACAAATTGAATTACAGCGAGCGGTAAACGACAGCATAACGACTGTGCAGTACCAGCCTCTCACTGCTGTTGACGGATCATGAATTGTTATGGGTCTCATCAGTGAATTTAATTTCTTCAGAGAGGCAGATTTGATGACATCAATTACTCTCTGTCAAGCATAACCTTTACGGGCTGGGTGCACTGTTTGGTGGGTTTTTTTCTCTGAATGTGCCTTATACCAAAACTTCTCCCTGACACTTAACATTCCCCAACACAAAGTAAAGGGCTTTGCTAAATCTACCTGGAGGTAGTGAATGTTGTCCTCGCAGCGGACCAGCTCCTTCATCTCCGTGTCCCTCCTCGTCCTCTCGTTGATCTCTTCCCCCAGCTGAGCCATCACCTCCCTGGCCGCGGCCATCTTCTCCTGGCCCGCCCGCTCCATCAGCTCCTCCACCAGCTCCTGGAGACGCTCCACGGAGCGCTGCAGCTCCGAGAGGACGTGCTCCGTGTCCCCGTGCACGCGCTCGGCCGACCGCTGGAGGGAGACGTGACAAGACAGACCCATGATGGTTCAGGGGGAAAGATGAAAGTCACACTAATGCACCCACGTTTAAATGCAAGGTCACGGCCAGAAAAGAGAAGCATGGCCACATACACAGATCAGGTTGTCAGTGTTTGGGAGGTTACATAGACTTGCTCGCCACTCATGATGGGACTGTGCCGGAAAAGGCAAGGAAAGAGTGCAAGCGTAACAAAGTTGGGTTAAGCCAGAAGGGTGAGTGCCCTCAGACTGACCTTCATGACCTCCATCATCTTCTTCATCTCCTTCATCTCTGCCTGTCTCTCCTTCAGTCTCTGGCTGTTCTCCATCTGGGTAACCGATAGCACTTTCTACACGGCAGACACAGCGGGGCGAACGTCAGGCATTACACCACAATCGGTGCACAGAGTAAGACTTACAGGAGTACATTCGGTGCTGTGGCGAGATGTTAAAAGGTGAACTGCTGAATTATCAATGAAGCACAATCGACCGTGTGAATGCTTAATTCAGCATTTTTCTTTGATGCTTGCTTGTTTTCTTGGAAATCTCCCTACCCCAATGGAGTAAATACACTATGTATGAGAGACAGAGATGACACACAAATGACAATCGTTTCGTTACACTTTTAAGCTTCTTCTCAAACACGGCGAATCAATAAAATCAAATAAAATGAACAAAACCTCCTAAAAATTGAGACAAACAAACCCATTTTTTTAGAATGAGCTGGAATGCAGCCTCTCCACCTTGCGGTTAAGCTCACCTAACCTTGACACCACCCAGCCCCATGACGGAAAGCCACCCTGAGAACAATGACACTCCTCACAACAGAGCCGTGGAGGCTGACTAACAGGCCGTTCCAGGCGTGACAGAAAAAATGTCAGGCGGGATTGTGTGTGTGTGCATGTTCTACGTCCACACTATGTTGAAATGGTGAATCATTCCTAAAGTTGTAGAGAACAAGTGACCATCTCCTTTCGCCCCGAAGCCTGGAAACGTGTCATGGTAAACCAGATCTGTAACAGTGCTCAACTGAAACTTTAAAATGGGTGAGCTTCCCCTGTGCAAACAAAGTGGCCGTGGGATGTGCTTATTTTCAGTTCTAAAATGGAGCAGCCTGTCTAGTGATATGCAGCCTTACCTGGCTCTCCATGTAATATGCAGCCTCACCTGGCTCTCCATGTCATATGCAGCCTCACCTGGCTCTCCATGTAATATGCAACCTCACCTGTCTCTCCATGCGCTCTGCCTTGGTGGAGACGCTATCGTGCCCCTTGTGCTCGTTGCTGGTGCACAGCCAGCAAACGAACATCCGGCACTGGCGGCAGTAGAACTCCTGGAGGTACTTGTGCTGCGTGCAGATCTTCTGCGCCAGCTGGCCCGTGGGCACGATGAGCTCGTGCTGCCTCAGCGCCGCCTTGGTCTGGTGCGGCTTCAGGTGGGCCTCGCAGTAGGAGCTCATGCACATCAGGCACGACTTGACGGCCGCCCGCTTCTCGCCGTGGCACATGTCGCACGGGACCTCGGCCGACGACAGCCCGGCGGGCGAGGGGCGGACGGGCGGGCCGCGGGCGCTGCGCAGCGACTCGCGCATGGCCGGCGTGATGGAGCCTTTGCGGAGGTGAGCCACGGCCTCGGCCAGCATGGTGTTGCGGCAGAGCGAGGGCTTGGGGCTGAAGGTCTGCCGGCACTGGGGGCAGCTGAAGACGCCGCGGGACCAGTGGTCCTTCAAGCAGCCCATGCAGTAGCTGTGGCCGCAGGGGATGGTCACCGGGTCGTTGGGGAGGTCCAGGCATATGGGGCAGTTAAACTGCTCCTCGGTCCACAGCTTGGAACTCATGGTTTTAAACAGACTGGCAAAGCAATTATTGGAAGAGGAAATACCTTCAAAGTGCGAGGTGTTGATAGATTCCAAATATATAATGATAAAAGTAAAAATCTAGATAAAACATTTGAAATCCACAAATAGGTCAGAAAAAAAGTGGGACAGAGATTGAAAAGGTTGTCCAGTCCACACAGCAGTGAGACGTAAGTTTAGGCTTTGAGAAACACAGTGAGAGAGAGGCGTGAAGGGCGTGTTATCTAAAGTCACTCGACAAGTTTAGTGGGAAAACCGGTGAAACATAAAGAAGTGAAACAAAGCAGCATACCGGACCATCACACACCTAAGGACAAGGACACACGCGCACACACTCACACAGTTGGTGATTCCAGATGATAAGGTGTCACAGGAGTGTCACAGGCATCCAGATGGAGGCGCCAGCGTGCCAAACGGGCCTCAACAGGCTCATGCTCCTAGCTCCCCTACCTTGTTATGATTATACATTTCTACTGACACGTTCAGATCAGTGGTTCTGTCACTGCCCAGTCATTTCTGCTTTCCCTTGTCCAGCTGTTGTTTATAGTTATCTCTGATTGTCCATTTATTGATTACATTTTGAATAATCTATGGAAACATCTTCGGGAATGGGACCCTCCTTTGTCCTCCCTGACAACCGTGACAGAGTGACTCGACAGACATGACTGGGGTTAAACCGAAGAACAGACCCAGGTGAAACCACTGATCTTAACAAGCTGGAGAAACTAGGCACATGGGGAGCGCTTGTTTCGGTCCTCAGGACCTGCCGGTGCACCAAACCCAAGCTGCTTTAGCCATACCAGTGACACAAGGAGCTGCTGCTGCTAGGGGAATGGCATGGTTTCCTATATAGAATCATGCAGGTTTCATTTAGAAACATACGGGTTTAATATAGACTCAAACAAAACTTTGTGGTCAATGTATTTATTACCACATAAATATATGTATATATATGTATTTATATCATAGCTCTAAATCTGACGGCACAAAAAAGACATCATGACTTGGAATTCAATTACACAGACAATCCAGTTTAAATATCAAATGACACTGTGAATGATATAATGCAATTATAGTCTTACGGACAAGGATAAAACAGTACAAAGAGACATGATACACAGCAAAGTCATCCACAATTTTCTTATTATCTTTGCTTCTAATTTTCAACTTCATCGTTACCTGAAAAGTAAAAGTGGTTCTAGTCAGTGGGCATTTGTAGGACTAAACTATCTGAACTGAAGACTATTTACTTGGGGCAACACATTTAGACGTAGACAGCTGTTCATCACAATAACACGTTCACCAGCAGCGGACTGGTTCCTCACATTTATGTGCAAAGTCTGGAACCTAGATTATTGATATAGTTTGTAATAGTGTCTGTATACGATAGGCAGAAAAAACAAGTGAAAACCTTGCATCACTACAAATACATTAAGAAAAGCAGATAGCCTATCACATTCATAGACGTAAACACATGAACAAAAAAAAAAAAAGTCTCTTTAGCTTGTTATACGTGCTGAGCTCTTAATCAATGTTAATCACAATAGAACCAGAAAATATTGTTTATGGCGGTTTACTTGACAGCAAAGCCTAAGCCCAGTGAAGCCATCAGATCAAATCTCTGAGCGCCTCCTCATTCAAAACCACGTGCAGACTGATTGCAGCTGGCCCATGTGTGGGTGGACCTGTATGAAGACACGCCGTTCCTGGGGTTCCACTTCCAGTGGTGGCCTTGCCCCTCCAGTAGGGGCTCCGTAATACGTTTCTTAAGGCGAAGGAGGAGCAAGGAGGTAACTGCTTTCCCTCCCATTTCAAACTAGAGGATATGTGTTGAGACCCTGATGTACGATGATGTATTAATAATAGAACATGTTTATATATATAGTTCAAATAACCTTACGGGCATATGTGGTGCGTCTCAAAGACCTGACGGAAACACTGAACCTACACATATTACACACACGTACAAAAATATTGGAATATGAAACAAAGTGTCTTTGGTAAAACAATGATAGCCGGTGTGATTCTGTCGCTCTCTGATTCTATACTTACTGCGGAATAAGACGTAGAGTTTGATATTTAGTTATATAGTTAGTTCATACACGATTGGTCCGATCTGTGTTGCATGCACTGGCTCTTGTAACAGATGCTCATTTACATTTAGGTTAGAAAATAACCTAAACGTTTAAAAAAAAAAAAATGCAACAACAGCTTTCTGTACCCTTTCCCTATGTGGGTCATTTGAACTTGCTAGGTTTTGAAGAGAAGCACTTTCTGAAAATGATTTCAAAATGTGAGAATTAATTCTAAACAGTGTTTTACTTGACAATATATGAAAAGTGGCACCTATATGTGGATGTATCATTTACCGAATAGCCGAAGGATTGCTGACGTATTTTCAAACTAAATGTTTCCTGATGCCAGCATTACATTTATCTTAAAACCCTGCCAACGTCCATATTTTCAAGATTTTTTTTTAACAAACCTAAATTCTAATGATTCTATTATAAACTCATTATGTTTTGTCTTTTTACACAATACATATTTTTGTTATAATACAGTATAAATTATCATTTTTATATTTTGCTATATTTTTACTGTATATTTCACATGTATGTATGAGTCCCATTTTAATACAAATACTCTTGAACCTACATTATTATTTTACATTAATGAAATGCATCAGTGACAACTCATTTACTTCACAATGATAAATGTGTGTGACAGTTCTGTAACTCTTTAGATTAATAAATGTTTGTCTGCTAAGCAAAATATTTATGTAATAATACTATGATACAAACAATAACTCACTGCATTTGATACAGTTACTCTGAAGGCACCTAAAGTGCTTTACACTAAAGGGGACTTAAAGTACAATCTCAATTATACACACTATGTATTGGGGTTATCAAAATCATATGGTTAAAAAATTACATATTCAGTAAACTTTCATCTTTTGATCGACTTAATCTGTTGGGATCAGCAAAATCCTCTATTGCTCAGTAAAAAGTAAGGGAGTATTTTTTTAATTTGACGAGGTGAAGTGAGTCTATATAATGGCACAGAACATATCCCTCTGATTTCCTCCTTTAGGTCAACCACAGCTATTCACCTTCCCAAACATCTCTACAGCATTCCACACCCAGGCGAATGATGGACAGTCCACCGCGGGGATGTAGGCCGGGATGACAGGTTCCACTGGCACGTCCCATCCAGCGAACAGAAGGAGACGGGAGAGACAGAGAGAGGACGGGAGGGACAGACGCCCAGCCCGGGGCCCCTCCTCAGACGTGGGACTCGTCCAGGTCCAGGTCCACGGGGGACAGGGGCAGCGGGGAACGGCGCGGGGGCGAGCGGCGCAGGGACGGGGACAGCAAGGGCGCCAGTAAGGGGTTCTCCGTCCCCTTGTCCTCACTGATGTGGAGGAGGACATCGCTGTACTGGAGCAGGGCCGTCGTGTCCTCGTCCCCGGGACTCTCCCTAGGGACGCAGAGGGGAAAGGAGAAAACACTTTATTGACACCCCGGTGCAACGTCATCACCCGCCCGGGTCATGGAGTCAGCTTCCCGCTGTGTTCTGGAACAGTCATTAGGAACAGACGCCAGTCTAATGCTGGGCTTCTCACGGGTCCCACCTGGTCTGGGATGCGTGTCCTGAGGCGGGGGGGAAGGGCGTCGGGGCGGAGGTCAGCACAGGGAGGGGCGGGGGCAGGGGGGAGGCGGCCCGCGAGCGCGGCAGCGGCGAGGCGGTGCGGGAGAGCGGGAGCGGGCTGCAGGTGCGAGAGGGAGGCGTGGGCGTGGACACGCGGGAGATGGACGGAGGAGGGGACAGGCTGCTGCGGAGGCCCCACTGCTCCCGCTTCTCCTTGCTGGTGGGGGGCACCTGGAGGGGGGAGAGGAGACGGAGCCAGGGGGCGGGGTTGAGGGGTCGTCATGATGTAAGAAACAACAGTTACGTCCCCACTGTAGCACGGAGGCCACAAAACCCCGCCCAGTGTCCTGGCTGTACCTGTGTGCTCGTAGCAGGGCCATGGAGGTCAGCTTTGACTGTGGATGAGGAACCTCCGGGGGCGGGGGACTTGGGCGGGGCGGGGCCGGCTTTGGCGCCCGCTGCTTGGGGATCCGCGCCCCCGCCACCAGGGGTGGGAGGTTTGGCAGCCACTCCGCCCTGCTGCTGAGCCTGGGTCTCTGTGAAAGTCACTGACGTCTTCTGGTCCCCGCCCACTTGCGCTGTGAGGACACAAGCACAGCTCAGGCCACAGCCCAACCTGGTGGCATGCCTAAGACACTACCAGGACGTATGAGGGGGGGGGGGGGGGGGGGCCTGGGCGCAGGAAAGAAAGCAAGGCAGCATGGGAAGGCCCTCAGGACAGAAATACTGTGTGACATCGGTGCTGTAATAGCAGCTACAATGATTTAATGGAGTATATCATCTTTTGTTAACTGAGCACTGTGTGGTCCTACAAGTCTGCCGCATGTCTTATGCACACACACTTTTGACTTGAGTATGCCCACCTACGCCAACAGTAGCAGCTTGACCATCTATTCGTGTCCCACTTCAGCTATCACTCTCTTTCCTTCTTTATTCTTTTTTTTGTTCTTTTTTGCCTTTCTTTCTTTACTTCTTTCTTTCTTGCTTTCTTTCTTTCTTTCTCTCTCGCTCTCTCTCTCTCTCTCTCTATTTCTCTCTCTCTCTCTTTTTCTTTCTTATTTTCTTTTTTCCTTCTTTCTTTCTTACTTTCTTTCTTTCTTTCTTTCTTTCTTTTTTACTTTCTTTCTTTCAGATTCCTTCCAACCTATTTCCTTTCTGCCTGGCGGTTGTGTATCTCTCTTAAAACCGTCTCTCCAGTACATCACCTGTGTCTCCCTGACAAAATTCAAATCCCATCCGGATTAACATACATTCCGTATTTCCCAGCAGCTGGCTAATAAAGGACAGTGTTCGGCTCCTTTTCTCCAAGCAGAGAGACCGACGGTTTGCCTGTCTATGCGTTAGCTGGGACTCCCCAAGGTCAGCCCGGACCTGAATAGCTCTGCTTAATTCGTTTTTGGCAGCGTGCCAGCGCTCCTGCACAAAGTGTCCATTTTTTTTTGCATCACGTGGTAGTCCAGGTGTTGCTTCGAGATTACACTGTGGTACCGAGAGAGAGCTGGGTGGAAATGCCTGTAATCAGGTTAGCCGAATAAAGAGACATGGCTCTTCCCTCCCGTCTTCATGGAATTACAGCTATTGTAGACATTCAGGACCACTTATCCTCGAGTAAGGCTGACATGCAGCATCTCGCTCCCTCTGATTGAGGGGCCAGAGCTGGGGATAAGACCGGGAGGACTGCAGGACGGATAGACGAGTGGTAGCCGTCCAAAGAGAGCGGGAACATATAGGATAATGGCTTCCTGAATTAGCGCAGTGCCACTCATACAAGCAGCCATGGAGTTGTTGTCAAACTACCACCCACCCCCTGTCACCGTCCCTCTCCCTGTCCAACGACTCTCCAGATCCCAACACATTTGGCAGGCAAACAGGAGCATCTGCCACTGACTCCAAATTCAGTTATGGCTCCCAGAGTCCCTTTCCATTGTGCCGGCTGTCTGGGTTGTACGAGCACAACTGGAACAATATCCAGCCACAACTCTCAACGCTGTCTGTTAGTGAAATTACCCCCACAAACTTGAGTGCAATCGTTTCGCACATTGACCCGACCACCCACAGTCGAGTAGTAATTACTGGCATTGTAGGAAGTGGAGGCACACATCATTAAATTTGATCATACTGTTTCCCTGGATGGAAAGGCGGCAATAAATGGGAAAGATGAGAGGTACATCATTTAATTAGAGCTGCGTGTGTGCTGAGTTTGGATGCTTTGAATGCAATCTAACAAAATAAACACACGCACATGCACAAACACGTTTTCATTCTGACCCACCCACAGGTAGTTTTGGGAATTGCTGTATTGATATTAGCCGGAAGTTCATGTGTGATTCAAAACCAACCCAGGAGCAATAATATCAGCTGTGTTGTGGCAAGGAAATTATTAACGTGGCCTATGTATGTGGAGTGATTCAGCCTCTGGCTCTGAAAGTTAGCTACAGACACAATGGAATAAAAACATGTTTTAAAACATAAGCAAAGAGTTAACACAAAGTCCGTTCTGACATAGGCATGATAAATAGTAATAATATTGTAGATTTCATAAAATAATAGGATGGAATAATTGAATTATGATTTTTGACGGTATTTTTAAATGAACAAGCGAAACCAACAGTAAGCTCTGACTCACTTTCTTATCTACCGGCTAAGTGGCACGGCAATATAAAATCAAATGTATTTCGATGTTCTATCTGTTGCCTTCGTCCTGGCAACAAACCCGGGCCGTGGGCTACACACGACACACATCTGCAACATTAAGCCTCTTTCTTGTTGTTTTTACCTCCGCTTATTCTCGGCATGCCACATAAGCCCCCTCGCTGCAGCTATTTACCCATCGCTGAGTGAAATTGCCTTCGCACAATCTGATGCCTAGGAAGCGCCCTGGGAGCTATATTTGCCTATCGGTCAACGTGTGAAAGAGTGGAAATAAGAGAGCCCTCTGATCTGCACCTGTGTTCAAAACGAACAAGTCGACCGGGGTAAGAATTTGTATTTCCACAACCAGGATATTTTTTATGCATCAAGAATGTGCAAAGACTTAATTAACAATGACTGTAAATGTTTTTGGAGAGAAACATAAACTGTTTTGGAGTTATTTTTAGTGTGCAATAAGATCTTCCCATGGTATACAACAGCGACAATTCAATAATAGATTAGTATGTAGAACTTTATATTGAATAATTTTTCTCTCCCTTCCTGAATGGGGCAGCGCATCTTCCTGGTTGTGTCATGACCTCCAAGTTATCAACCCAAAACCAGACGCGTCTGGATCGGGGATTTAAGATTGCGAAACATAAATCAGCTTACTCACAAGCACAAAGGGGCCTGCTGCATACAGGAAACAGCAGTCAGCGTTTTGCCGAGCAGCGGAAGAAAGCGAGCGGCTTGCACGCCACATTGACGGTGTAAATCACGGCTCGGTTCATTTGGGAAGTGGCTCTGATGGATTTACATCGGGGGGGTCAGAGCATTAGCACGGTCCTAGGAGACAGGCTACTTTGTTTCATTGCCGTCCTCTTTAAGACAGTGGAGGGAAGAGATGGGGGCGGTAAAGCTTGAGTTTCAAGGGTCCTACGGACTTACTTCTCCACGTAAAACTGATTTAAATCGATTTAGGCTTTTTTCTTTTCCACCAAATACTCTCTCAAGATACAATAAACACACCGAGAGTCGCCGGAGCTGTTATACAGTATGAATACGAGGTGAGTTGGTCCAAGGGCAACTTTTTCTTTATGAACACCGTCCACACATTAGTCAAGTATGGCCTCCTCTTCAAAGTTCAAAGTGTTTTATTTGTCAAATGCACAGTATAATACAGGATCATTCTGAGCAAAGAAATTCTTATGACAAGGCAGGCAACAACTACGTAGAACAGAGACAAAATATCCATA
>JAVQJS010086465.1:0-11207 GCA_036024795.1 Galaxias rostratus | reverse complement strand
TGGCCCCTGGTGCTGTGAGACCGCGCTGGACAGTCATTCTCTGTTTATCAGATATAGAGAGAGAGAGAGAGAGAGAGAGAGAGAGAGAGAGAGAGAGAGAGAGAGAGAGAGAGAGAGGGGTGATTGAGACTGGTTCAAATCAATTTTGTCCCTCATCTTTGAAATTATTCTCCAGTTTCACCTAACCACATTAAATAAGGTATATGTTGCTGAGTAACTTGAGACTCAACCTAAAAATGTGTGAGGTGTGGTTCAAAATCTTGTATGAAACGCACATGCATGGGATGACAGACTATTAGTCAACAGGCACATTGCCTATTTTCCAGACCAATAAGCTTACCAAGGAGAGAGGTGATACAGTTAAAGGAAAAGAGTTTGTCAGGCAAACACAGAGAGTATGAGGGTTGAAAGCAGCCCAAACCGCAACCTTTTAAAACATTAACTGCCTGGAAGTCAGGTCATCCAGCACCTTTCAAATATTGCATTTGTTCAAGCTAATGCCGGTAATGTGGTGATTTGCTCTGAGACGATGAACAGCAAATAGGAGAAAAAAATATGTTTTTCCCACAATATGCCCTCCAACATGTTGCAGGCATTACAGGGTGATCTAACATAATGTTGTACACATCATTTCAGTGGACTGTGATGGAGTTTCTTGGTTCTTGTTCTAAAATAACATAGGCCTATAGGTTGTTGGAGGCTGTGGTTGCTTCTGGGCAATATGTTACCTGTCCTGTGTAACAAGTATGCGTTAATATTCAACCTTCTTCCATTCCTTTTTGTCTACCGTGTCATGCTTTCGCTCCCTTCCCGAGCATACCTACTCTAGAACACAACAAACTAATCTCTGTATCCCAGTCAGACACTTGACTAAACCTCTCTTTGTCCGTCCCCACATGCACACGGAACAAAACTCCCCTCAAATTTTACACATGCATATGCTATGTATTGCAGCCTTTAAAGCGACCCATATACTTCTCATTCTTACACATAGGATGAGGGGGCGGGCAGACAGACATAACTTGAAAGGAAGAAGGATTGGGATAAACAGAGAGAGAGAGAGCAAATGATCGAAGGAGGGAGGCAGAGACAGCTCCAGTTGGAGAAAGTGCGGAGTCATGCTGTAGGAATGTTGGGGGGAGGGGTGTTGCTGGCGTGACTGCCCCATTTTTCACAGCCATAATCAGAGCCAGCTGTCAGCCAGAAGGCCTTACAGAGGGGGGTGGGGGAAATATGCTGGACGGAGTCAGGGACAAGGGTGGGCTGAGCAAGGGAGTATTTCGTGTGGAGAGAATTTTTATAAAGTGTCTCTTGGTGTATTTAATTTCTCTTTTCGACGTGACCCGGGTCTTGTTTGCTGGGACTGTCTTTGTATGCATAAGTACCAGAGTGAGGGGAGTTGAGGTGGCCTTGGCCCCTGCAGAGCTGCTCTCAGAACCTGGCTCAGGAAGAGCCAAGGTGGAGCTTCCTGCCTTCCTGCTGCTCCTGGGAGCTGGTCTTCAGTTGGCCCTTACAAGACAGTAAAGTATGACAGGGTGGAAGGTGCCAGACTGATGTTTCCATCCTGTTGTCTATCTGTGGGATCTTCAAGTCATAGAGTTATGTCCAGTGAGAACACTACCTGCGTAATTCATATAATTCTAACGGAGGGCACATCAGTTTTGAGTTTTCTGCAGAAATGTTCAGTTTAATCTCTATGAATAAATAACAACATTGGCAAAGTTAAAGAGATAAATAAGATTGTGACTATTTACATCTTGGCGTAGATATGCATTGGATAAAGGAGTGTAGTTCAGTCAGGACAATTTACGATAAGTTTAACAATTTATTGTAATACATGGAAATACATTAAAGTATGGTGTTAAGGGTCTGCTGCACTGATAGCTTCCATACCCAGGGTTTTATGCAAATGCTAAGTGGACAGCCATTGATAGGAAGTAGATTTCTGCAGAATCCCCCATCAGATACTGTGCAGCAGACCCTAAATAGGTGGAAGCTTGGGTGGAGGTGAGCAGCAGCAAGAATAGGAGCATGGTGTGATGCAACAGCGAGCAAAAACATGGTGTGGTAAGACAGTGACCAAGCAGTTGTAGGAGCACAGGTGGTTAGTGACTGCAGTCTTGCAGGCCGCATTCAACTATTAAGCGTATGCGACTAGTTGATTGATGTGACATGGACAAATGTTGCGTCTGAGTTGCCCGCCTGAACTAGTTCTGCCAAGGCATCGCGTCGTTGGTAAAAGTAAAAGTTTCAAAATTGGGAACTTAACATGCATTGATAATTGTCTTGATGTCTTCATGCTTGAGGGTGCAGCATTCCTCCCTTCACTTGTTTACCTGACAATTTCTGGTATTAATTACAAGCTGAGGGATGAGGATGGGATGGGATGGGGAAAATGTGATGGTGAAGTATTATATAAATCTTGATGGTTGTAATATTGTATTGTCGCCTGCTGGAAAGGTGGAGACGACCGCAAGCACTCCTGCGAGTCCAGGCAACTCCTTGTAAATGGCCTGAATATAAAAAAAACTAAAAACTATTTTAGCTAAAATTGAATCGAACCATGGCTCAGTTTGATCCCGCCTGAGACCACCTCTTTTGCCAGATCAAATTTCAGCGGTTTGATCCAGACTGTGGTCCGAAGGAGTTTTCACACCTGTAGTTGTGTACCAAATGTGGTAGATCTGAAAGTGCCCTTACAGAACATCACAAATAAAAAAAGACTAAGAGCCCAGCTGACCATATAATAAAAAAGATATCCTGAAACACTGGTAGGTTATCTCCTGTGGCCTATTTTCCATCTCTGGCATAGCTGCTGTCTGCCCACTTCCCGTTATCGATTCCTAATCGGATGGTCCTGTGCACTCTATGTTGGTGTTTTCCTGTGTGTGTGTGTGTGTGTGTGTTTGAGTGTGTGTGTGTGTGTGTGTGTGTGTGTTTGCGTGCGTGCGTGTGTGTGTGTGTGTGTGTGTGTTTGAGTGTGTGTGTGTGTGTTTGCGTGCGTGCGTGTGTGTGTGTGTGTGTGTGTGTGTGTGTGTGTGTGTGGGTGTGCATACTCAGGCATCGCACTCCCTTTGCCCTCGTCTCAGTTGCTTACCCATGGAGGGAGCTGGTGGCCTTTGCCCTCTTGGGACCCCAGCCAGATTCAGGTTGGACGAGGTTTCTCTCTACAGACTTTGTTCTTTGAAACCGTGCCCAACTGACTGTGTCCTCATTTGCCCCACGGTATCAACAAGAGAGGGCAAAGTGACCGGCCTTCCCAGGCCAACGTTCTGCTGTGGTTTCTATAATGAGTCATTGGTCTGCAACCCACAGGACAAAGTTCACATCTTTGTCTGGGATGTGATATTTCTTGACATAGATAAGCACACAGACAAATACGTTTTGCACTATATATGGTTTTGACACCTTATCAAATGTTTGAGGACAGCCGGTTTCCCCTACTCAAAGGGAGCTTTTTGGTGCTTTCCACCTTCTCATATTTGGCAAGCTGTCGTTTTGTTTTCAGGCCTTCTGAATTAAGGACTCATTCATTAAACCTGACAACCTGTTTCAGGATTTGGTTTAGAAATGTCGCAACATCTCCCCTTGCACCTTGTTTGCTCTGCACAGCCGATGCTCCCGGCATCATTCATGGTTGACATGGTAGAGCATCACCGACCATACTTTGCGTGATAAGCTGTGAAAAGTGAGTCGTGGATAACAAAGGCTTGGGCTCTGGTTCATCGTTGTGTTATCTTCCGGTTCTGATTCCCCACTTGTTTGTTTCAGGCCATCGGAGGTTACTGTAGTTGCTTATCACTGATCTGTTGTCATACCAATATAGATGTAAACACACACAATAGTCTTTTATTATATAGGGCCCTAATGTAGGATTTTGAACATTTCTTTGTTTAGCATTGTTTTATCACTCAGAGGGATTGTATGAACAACATGAAAAAGTTAATTGTCTAATATGTCTGTCGCCTTGTGCATTTAATCTAGTTCACCGCTGACAAAGATGACAAATTTGATGAAATCAAAAGTATAGAACAAACCTGTGTGTGGTGTGTTTTGAAGCTACTCTATGTGAACGTCCACCCACCGCCACCCCTCCTTGACAGCCAGAAGGCCTGCGTGCTACAGGAAGTGAGGTCACTTCCTGTCTTTTCAGACCAATATGGAAAATGGAAGCCCCCGTACGTTTTCACAAACCCACGTGTGGCTGGGCCACAAAGCTAAAATAAGCAGAGACTGTTTTGGAGGTCTGATGTTAAAACCTGTGTATTCCCCAACAAAACATTGTCTTTCATCAAAGTCGGATGATTTTGCATGTCAAACCATACTTCATCGGTCACTTGCTAGTTGCCTGTGTTTGCTCCTTCCAGGATGTCTGGGGGTTGTTTTAAGCACATGTTCCTTTCAGACAGTAATGTCACCCACCAAACTTTCTGTACCCATACCAAAAGAAGCGAAAGTGTCGCTTGCATGCGCACTGTATGGAACAATCTGAGGAGGCGAGAGCTATGCATCCTTTGAAGTGTGTGCATTCATATGCACGCCTTGTTCCAAGTGTTTAACCCGTTCGAGCCCACACACATATGTCAGGGCGAGAGACGAACAAAAACAAATGCTTTTTAATGTCACAGCTCTATTTTGTCTGTCTGATGGGCTTTCAGGTTGCCTCCGTGACGCCATCGTGTCGTGTTCTCGGTTCTAACTAAAGCCTCGTGGGCGGGATGACAAGGGACTCTACAATGTATGTTCTTACTGTAAGAGTTGTTATGCATGGGCACTCTAAATAGTGGTGCCTTGTAGTTCATCTCTTTAAGGAAAAATCACAATTGTTTCAGCACTACCAACAAACACTTTAGAAACAAGAACCTGAATACACCTGGACTCCCCTATTCCCAATCTATTCCAGGGGTGTCCCTTAGACCAGCCTCTCTCCTCTCTTGTTGCAGCAGCCCTCCATGTATGTCTAGGGTGGCGAAGTAATTATGGGACAAGCCAGGGCAGGACCAGGCTAAGTGGGTTTAAATAGTCTTCCACTGCTTCCTCTGGGAACCTTTTAATGACAAAAACGGACCAAAAACCCAAATTGGAGCAAAACAAGAACCTCTTTTTTCAAGATCCTTGACATCATTGAGCATTTAGTGAAGTTGTTGTTTGTTAGAGGTAAAAAAAATCCGATGTTTTTTCAGATATGTTGAATTTGCTTGCTATTTGTAGAAGATGATATTTGTGAAGTCAGATATTTCAATGGGATGGGTATGTATTGGATGCTGAAAAAGGTTTGGGGCTCACTAAAAATGCAAATGCTAACAAAATACATGTCCCAAATTATACCAACAAGCCAAGATCATTTCCTGTAGTGGTGCTTAAACTCTGCTATTTTTGCTTGGCCCTGTTTATTTTCCTGGGGAAGGGGGTGGGACAGGAGGCTGGGGACTGTGGATACATAATCCTCCCTGAAAAGTGATTTATTTATGAATTCCAGTGCAGCACCTCCCCTCCCGAGAGCGGGCCAGCCAGCCTGCCAGAACTCACTGGCTGATGTTTACAGGGCTGGATTGGCCATTTCCCATGGTGCAGTGTGCCTGTGGTGATATCTTATTTATACAAGGGCCCGATATGGGAGAACAGAGGGGTGTATTTTGGGATATTCCCTATAGATAGATCCAATTTCTCTGACTAAAGCCGTTTCTTCTATGCGCACTGCACTTCAGGTTCAGGCAGCAGTCGCGCTTCATATACTTCTGGACTGAGCCAGTTAATAAATGTTTTTTAAAAGGGTTCATCAAATGTTTTTTATAGGTTTTACAGAATAAAGGGCTTAGGGAGGTTACAAGAAGTATCTTGAAATAAAAAATGTTTCCGTTAAGAGAGCATATCAGGTATTTTAATTAAGAACAAAACTTTTTGCAAAGTAACAGAAATGTAAGTCATGGGTGTCAACAGCCCTTTTCCCTTGGAGCTTCACTCAACACAATCCAATAAAAGAGTGACTGAATGAAATGTGAATAAATTAGCTTTGCTCAGACTGTAGATGTTTAAGTAATGAAGTGCCAAAAAACACAAAAAAAAACATACAGCATATTTGAACCGCTAAAACAACATCTTTCCATATTATAATCTTATAGATATATTATATATATATAATATAATATTGTGGTATGTGGCATCATATGCCAGTGTTGACTGAAGCTGATGATTAAAGTAACACATACACACAACTGTTTCTACATTTGAATGTGAATTTGCCTCTCTCTTTGTATTCTATGTATTTTACTCTCTTACTCTCATACCTTTCTTTTTCTCTGCATGTCTCTCTCTCTCTCTCTCTCTCTCTCTCTCTCTCTCGCTCTCTCCCTATCTCTCTCTCGCTTTCTGATTTTTCTTCAGTGGAGGCCCATGGATTTTTGGAAGGCGTTGGCACAACCCCTGGCAGCGTTGCCAACCCTACCCAGATGTTGAATTCTCTCTTTCTTTGGAGGTTTTTGCTGCCCCCTCCTCTTTAACTCCCCTCCAAGTATTAGCGAGCATGGCCCTTCGGGCTCTGGAGACCACGTCTCCACTACCAAGTTAGGCAAAGGATAAGCCTAGATGGCACCTCTCCAGCATTAACATCTGCAGCCCTCTCCAAGGCTTCACCGCCTGTTCATCTGATCCAGGCGATTTACGAGGAGGGCTGAATGGGATCATTTCAATCTAAGTGTAACAAAGCTTTTCCTAAACACAAAACCCAGTTCAATTTGTACAAGCCCCCACCTTCCCCTGCCCGCCGCATTCCCAACTAGCCTTTGGAAAACAGGAACGAATTGTGGCACGGCATGCTGGAGGTTCTCTCCGAGATGGAGGCATACGAATGGTGTGGAATAGGACTGATGTGAGAGCTGGATAGTGGTGGTCCGTCAGGGCCTACAAGGCCTTCTCTGCTGGCCTCAACATCATCTGAATAGAAATTACATTTTGTTATCACAGTTTAGAGGGTTGGCCTTTATGTTAGAGCTTTTATCCATATCCAGCCATAGTGTGTTGTTAGGTTCCAAGAAGTCTGCCATTAGGCCTTCAGAATTGACAGTGTGGGTGTCTTTAGCTAAAGTGAACGGAAACGGAACTGTGGCATTAAACCATTCAGATTTCAAGGTCCGGCTAGCAGGCGTACGATAACGTCAGCACGTGCACATCTTTTGATTCGATATGCACCATCGAGGCTAGGAATACACTTTCACCACTGTCGCGAATATTTCTTCATAAACCTTTCGTTTGTTTTCCTTTATTTTCAGTGAATAATTTATTGCTGTGTTCGGAAAAACCGACTAATATACAATCTACTACATTCTCATTGAGCATGTGCTGTATACTGACTACTGACACCTAAATGAAATCCTGAATAGTACCTTTTAACTGAGATTAAATCATTTCATTTTTGTACTCAAATGGAACATGTGACCAAAACGCCGGTATTTTTGTAATGCTGTCAAAGCGAGGAGGAAGTTGCCGAATTGCAATTTGGGGTGTCAAGCATCGTCTTGTAACCTATCTCGGCTACTCAATATTTTCCTAATTTGAGTATGTCATCCGGGAACCTTCCCATACTCCAATTTTGCTATGTTCCGGTGACATACAGCTTACTATTTTCCATCAAATGCAGTATGTTAAGTACGCATTGAATGCGGATCCGAGAACACGAGCTTCGCACAGAGCTTTTTCCCACATTGTCCCTTAAACTGATTTAATTGTTAACACTTACTGCAAACATATGTCCAGCTTTTTAGGCGTTGTCAGTCGTCCTAGTACTTGTAAAAAATAAAGATTTGACCCCTAATCAGGAGGATGAATGTGGGACCACGACCAATGTCTTAGAGGCACAGCCATAGTCCTGGGAATGAAGACCACAGTACCGTATCCAAAGCTGCACAACAGCCCTGCACAGAGTGTCCATGGCTCCAGACCCACTGGTAAATATCATGAGCATCTGCCCCAAATCAACGGCTTGACTTTGGACAATGGAAAACAGCTGGATGGAGGACTAAGGACCAGCTGAAGCAACAGTAGACCATCCACACTTTATTATAATCTTGATTTAACCAGGTAAGACTTACTGTACAGTGCTCAGAGCGCAGAAGATCAAGAAGAAATTGAGGTGCTTTATGATTGAATTGAGTTCAGAGTTGTAGAGATTGGTCATCACATTGGATCTATCCCGTGTGACTCCGGTAAGTCTTTTTGTATGAAGGGATCACGCTGGAGGGAAAGGGATGACCTCTCTACCTTTAACTTAAAGTCAAGCTTCACCATCTTTTTCATATTGGAGACGGTTTGTACGCCGGCACAAACCTCTACCTTTTTAGGTGTGCGTCTTTTTTTAGACCTCCCCACGGGGAGAAACCGCTGACTCCAACAGGACACGTGCTTGCTTCGGCTTAGGGCTGACAGAGGAATAATTTCGCCACAACTATATGGTCATAGCCGGCCACATGTCCCGAGACAGTGTTTGCCCATGTGGGTGTCATTATGCTGTGTTGATTCTACGTCCTCAAACTGACTGAGATGACTAGAAGCGACACTGTCCGAATGGCTGGCTGTGTGGCAGTGGTGTGGCTGTGTGGCCGTGCACCGCTTGGCTGGTATGCTGTGGCGGGTAACTGAAGTGGTGCCGACGGAGAATGTTAGACTAAGGTTCTGTGTATACACTGATGTGACTTTATTACGGGCCTCTTCTAAGGGACGCTGAATAAGTCCTTTGGGGTTTGTGGCTTGTGCGTCCCAGCATGTCGCAGTCTTCCACCAATATACCAAATGCCTGTGCTCCCTCCCTGTATTGTCAGTTCCCCCTTTCCAATGTGCCAGATGGACAAGGGTTAAGAATACGTATAAATACAATAATTCATGCGAATTTGCTCCCTTACAGCTTAAGGGAGTGAATATGATTGGGAAAGGTCAAGCTGTTATGAATTTTTCATTTTCTAATCGCTGTTCAGCAAGTTTTAGACCATGACCCTCATTTGATCTCCCCTTGCCAGCTCAGCCCGTCCGGTGAAGCATCAAACTCCTGATTGGGAAAAAGGAGTGGAGGACAGAGAAGCACTTTTCAAAACGACTTCCTTCTTTTCGGACTATTTCTGTAGTCGAGCATTTCGCACATACAGCCTTAACTAACCAAGGCTTTCATGGTAGCAAAGATGAATCTACATAGATACATGACTAATGAAAACGTGTGGTCACTTGAAAAAACTGGAAATTAGCCCTTACTCCCTGCAGGAGCTCGTGATCCTCTTTCTCATGCTCTTTACTCTCAGTACAATCTAGCTCTTGAAGAGAGAAGAGAGGAGAAGCATGGAGATGAAGCAGAGAGGAAAGTGCTGAGCTGGCGCACCGCCCTGACTTCAACTCTGTCCAAGAGCCCTTGCTCAACTCTCCCCTCGCTCTTTATTTGTTTAGTTTATGAGAAAAGCCATAAACATTTGTATATGATTTGTGGAAAGCAGTGTTTGTGTTTGTGTGTGTGTGTGTCTGTGTGTGTGTGTGTTGGGGTGTCAGTGTATAGGTTGCCTGAGTATGCGTACTTTCAGTGATGTGCACTTGTTTATAAGCGAGAATGTGTAGCCCACATTTCGGTAACAGACTTTGGGTTTAAAAAGCCTTCCAAAGTTTTCCAAAGTGCGCTGAGTTAATGAGTTGTGAGCACACTAACCATGTGGTTAAACATACGTGGCCTGTGAGACATGGCGCGAGTCACTCTTGAAGGGTCCTTTCATCCGCATGGATTTGGGACTGGTCGTGTTATGCAGAGTTACTCCTGTACAAAGGATCGTGATGTGAAGGATGAAGGGTGCGAGAAGGGGTGTATTTAAGTAGAGGAGTCTCTTTCATGTACTTTTGATGAACTAACGTAATAGGTGAAACAGACACAAAGGTTTGGGCAGTGTAAACAAACTTACACACATACACACACATTGTTTTTCCTGGTATGTCTGGCGAACGCTCCAATTCCTGGGAGTATGTTCCTGTATGTTCATATATAGGCCGGGGGGGGTAGTGATGACAGTGTGTTGTCATCAAGGTCAGAGGTTACCCGAGGGAGAGGCGGCCTGTGTGCTGTGGAAGGGATGTGCTACTTCCTTGATTGTTTGTGCATTGGTGTGCGGCTCTTTGTATGCAGACTGTTTTGCATTTTGTTTTGCAATCACCTGAGTCAGAGCGGGTTTAGTAATAATACAGAACTATACATTTCAAAAACGGTTGGGTTGAAAACAACATGGTAAGATACTCAATAATTGCGTTTTTATGATTAGTTATAATTGATATGACAGAGCACTGTAGGATTGGACTGAACAACCAGGCAAATGACAGTCATATTTCTGGTTTATATTCATGATATGACAAGTTCCTTATGTAACATTATTGTTATGTTTCAGCACACATTGAATATCACATTATGTAAATTGCACTATAATGGAGAATTTTTTTATTTTTTATTTAAAGCAGTTGTAGGTAGTGTGTTATACAACGTGGTTTTGGCTACCTCTACAGTTTGCTTGCTGTGATCGTTTTCCCTAACTGTGACAAAAAAGGCATGCAGAATACTCGTGGTCTCTGCATATGGCTAGTAGGATCAAGAACTACACTCCAAGTTTGTGAATCTCTTCCTGATTTAGTGACACACTTCCTTATGCCGTAAAGCAAATCATTACAGTTTTGTGGAAGAGCATGCCTGCTGGCAGACAACATTGAAATTAAATATGGAGACTTTAAGAGGACTGCAAATGGTAGAAATTTGTTTAAACATTTTAAAAAACTGTCTAAAACAATCGCCGACAGTGGCTTTTACTATTTTAGCACAGCAATAGTGGGGAGCATGTCATTTTTTTAAGGACGCTGGTATACACTATTTCACTGGTAGTACACTATTCCACTTGTTTCAACCCAGAACTAGCTGTGTTGCAAAGTGAAAAAAAACAAAAAACCTAACCTAATAAACATTACCAAGCAATTGGTTAGGCCAGCCCATCTTTTTCTTTTGCATTGAATGTTATTTGCCATGTCTAAACATTTTGAAAGGGAGCTCCTCAAAACAGTAGTGGGGAATGAAGGAAGCAAAAATCCATCCATCCATCCATCCATTATCAGAACCGCTTATCCTATGCAGGGTCACGGGGGGGCTGGAGCCTATCCCAGCTGACTTCGGGCGAGAGGCAGGGTACACCCTGGACAGATCGCCA
>JAVQJS010086459.1:0-12917 GCA_036024795.1 Galaxias rostratus | reverse complement strand
ACACACACACACACACACACACACACACACACACACACACACACACACACACACACACACACACATCCAGAAAGATACACACTCAAACAAACACACACACACACACACACACACACACACACACAAAGAGTATAGTCATCGTTGGGTCACCTTCCAGAGACAAGGATCTTAACCAACTGCAGTGAGAACAATATGAGTTTGATTATCGAAAAAGCTGACTGGATACAAAAGGGGGAGAGGAGAGACAGAGAGGGGAGAGGAGAGGAGGACACATGGAGGAGAGGAGACACAGAAGGGAGAGAAGAGAGAATACAGAGGGAGGAGAGGAGACAGAGGTCCCCCTCTGGAGTGGTGGACAAAGGTGGAGAGGAAATGGGACACAAAAAAAACTGAGTGCTGAGAAGATCGTCAAGCCTGTGACGGATCTCTGGCGCACAACAAGACCCAATTGCCGTGGTAACGACAGACTGTGAGGAGAGTCGTTTCAGTGACAGACCCATGAGGAAAACATGTGTGTCTGTGTGTTGGCATGCTTGTATGTGTGTGTGTCTGTAGGTTTGAATGCCTGTGTTTGTGTGTGTGTGTGTGTGTGTGTGTGTGTGTGTGTGCGCCGTGCACTCATTAGTGAGAGCCTTGGGTGCAGACTAGCTCCAGTTACAGTAGTAAACGCTGCCTTTGAACTTTTAATAGAACCCTGAAACCCAACCAGGCCTTAAAACACACAGGCCGGACCGGAGAGAAACGGAGTCAGAGAGGGAGAGAACGCTACGTGTATGGTGGGGAACCTTAGGTGGAGCGGATGGAGAATCACGCATGGCTGAGTGTGTATCTGCCAACAAGTGGGATGGCCGTACAGAACCAAGCCGGGCTCGATTCTGTGCACCGCGCCATTAGCCCAGTCTTTTATGAGCGTGTCCAGAAGGCATCTTCACAGGTGCACAGGCTGAGCAATGCCTCTAAGTATCAGAGCATGTGTGTTCGCACTATAGAGTGTCTTATGTTATTTTCAGCCCCACAATAAACAGATGTTATGGTCTTTATAGACTTACAGGAGGTTTAGAGATGCATGCAGGTTGACGGGAGGGTCTTTAATTGTGTGTGTTGGTGTGTGTGCGTATGTGTGTGTATCAGTGCGTGATTTGGCGTTTTGGTTGTGAATTGGTTCAATGTTTGTATGCCATGTGCTGATACCTGGAACACGTCAGCAAGGACATACAATCACCAAAGTGAATTCTGTCTTTGTGCACAAATGTCAATGTCTCAAGACCAAAGTAATCTTCAAAACAGGACTTGGTAGTAATTTCAGTAAAATGTTTTGCGTGAAGGGACAGGAACGCACTGGATATGTAACAATAGATTGTTGCAGACACTAAATGAGAAAGATTAAATGCAACGCCTCAGCCCAGGGCTAACTAGCAAGTCTCATATTCCTACAATACAGCTATTACAATGGAGTAGTCTTAGGCCTTGTATGAGGAAAGGTTTGACAACACAACTGCCCACTGGAAGTGTGAAAAGGACAAGTAAAGTATAAAATAACAACCTTGATTGATTTATTATTTATGATTTAAAGCATTGACTTACTTTCTGCGTTGACTTATCATCAGCATCTGTTTTTAAGAGATCTGTGAGGTACATTTTGATACAGACTTGAGTGTAAATTTTGCCTCCTTTTTTATCCCCTCTTCTTTGATGACGCTGGAGACAAGAATATTGTTCAGCACCCACTCCCTCATCAAATGGAAATATGGGCTTTAATCTCAGAATAAAATAAAAATACAGACACAATAGAAGATTTAAAGCTCTGGTCACTGGGCAAGTCTGGAAATTTTTTGGACAGTATGAAAATAATAAGCCATAAAAACTGATTGCGGTTTATATGGACATAAAGAGGCTCCAACATCGCTAACTTTATTACCTCATTTCAGAAATTGAGAGAGAGAGAGAGAGAGAGAGAGAGAGAGAGAGAGAGAAGCCAGGAACTTTTGAATGGCTTGGCGCCCTGTTTCCTTCCAAAAACCTCCTTGCACAGTATAGCAACTATCTGTAACTTAACATTTTAAAATCGCTCTCTATATTTGCTCTTTCTATCTTCAATAAGATGGCTCGGATCCGGACACATAACCCAAGCGGTTATGAAAATAATGTTGAGCGCGGCATCTTTCTTGGCTGGAGCTTCACATCAAGGTTCGAGTTTCACAGAGCAAACCGGGGGACCGGTGAAATCAGAGATAACAACAACAAATATGGCCATGTATTTTTTGGGGTTGGTATTATAAAGCCCTTTTCACGGTTTAATATTCACCGGAAACCAAACAAACTGTATTGTTGGCCGGATTCGTTTAAAAAATCTCATCCATTGGGCCTACTAAACGTTAGAAGCCAGCCAATATATTTGTATAAGATTAACGTTATGCTTAGGATAAGTGTTTTTAAAATGCAGCATAATGTTAAAGATAAAGACAAATCAAGGATAAACAGACCACATTTTAAGCGGCGATTTAGGTCGTCTGATTTACGGGCCTGGGCATTGCCTAATTATTCGACCAGGTGTCCTAACAAATACCCCAAAAATACAAAACAGAAAACATCAGCACAAATACGTTATAGAAAGCAAATGTCAAAACCCTGTTCTACTTTAATTAACGAAAATATGCCAAAACGTTCAGTTAGACCCTCGTAAACAAATAAAAAACAATGTGTTGTGTCATAGCTGCTTCAAATGTACATTGCAATATGCCTCTATGTTTGGTGTAGGCCTACGTATAAATAATAGAACGTGAAGAGAAGACTAAGAAGAACAATGAAAAGCACAATTTAGATATCAGTTCAGTATTTATATTCGTTAGTTTGGTAGGCCCAATGTAGGTGCAATGTCACTTTGGCCATTGGGAAATGTATAGCTTTATTTAATCATATAGTCCCACATATTATTTAGGCTAAAGGCCTAACCTTATTATCCAGGGAACAATAAGAGTTCGAAATATATGCCACGGGGTTTATCATTATCATTAGGAGTCCTTCTCAATAATCTGACATTTTCAGTAGGCAATAGACTACGCCCAAACCTAAACAAATAATGCCAAATTGCTCGATTCCTAAAATGTGCTTCACTGCTAATTTATTTTTGTGAGACTGCATACAACCCCAAAGCATTGATACAGGATTACGAAAAACTATCGGCAAAGGCCGGGCTTTGTCTGCCATCTACTGACCAAACAGACTTAATAGCCCGTCTAGTCGCATCCACATTTGTAGTTTTCCAATGAACTACATATCCCTGCATGCAGAGTATTGCCATAGCAGCGAAAAATTGGTAGGTTTACAGTCATGGATAGTGGTCCGACTCGAGTCCTCGCAGCGCTGACGTCCTCGGCTACGGATTTAATACCGTACTTTAACGAAAATGAAACTTTGCACAAAGGAAATTCACAAGTATTACAACAAGAGTACCATAGTATTCGTAACAGCTCAAGACAGATCCAGGTAACAGGAATCGCGGAAGTCTCGTGTCAAGCAGACCGGGCAACGGTGTGCATTAGCGTTAGTAACAACAAGGAGTGCGTCAACGACGTCACGAACAGCATCTCCCGGCGCCTTGAATACATCCTTCAAACAGTCAGACAACATGATGTAAAAGATGAAAACACTACAGTGTTAAAGCATCTACAACGAGTGGATGAGCTGTATCACATGGATGTAGAGGTATAGCCCACACAGCCCCCTCCCCCCCAGACATTTTCTTTGGTTACACCATCGTCATTAAGGGAGTGCACTTAAGAGGAATGAACTTTAAGCCCACTTGTCCTGTTGACCTTATCATCCTCATTGACTGTGTTAGCCTCATGCCTGTTTCTAATTGTGTGTGTGTGTGTGTGTGTGTGTGTGTGTGTGTGTGTGTGTGTGTGTGTGTGTGTGTGTGTGTGTAATATAAATATACCCTGTATATTTTCTTAGGTTAAGGTAATTTTCTCGGACATGGTGAAGATGGAGAAATTTTGTAATGTCCTGCTGCTAAAACTAGACCACAGTGTACGAGTTGGAACGCCACAGTTCTACCACAGCCCAGATTGCTTAAGCCAACTAAGGTATAACTCAAACACACAAAGATCCTCTCACAATATCCTACGTAAAGGTTATTCCAGGCATTCGTGATTGTCAATAGCCTAATTGACATGCCTTATTTCTGAGCCCAGGAGGCGAGCGTGTGTTTCTGCTGTGGAGAATGCGCGTGCAAAAGCTTCTGAAGTGAGCGGCTTGCTGGGACAGTTCCTAGGGCTCCCCCTACTGGTCAGAGAGGAGGAGGCCAAGGAGTGGACGAGTGAAGAGATGGGAGAGAAAGGGCTAAACGCAACCTTTCGAAGACCGCCTCACAGGCCGACGATCACCGCTTTCTCCCGCGTGTCCGCATCCTTTATTATCAGACCAAGAGAGAAAACTAGAAAGAAAGTCTGAAAAGTATCAGTGGATCATTTAATAACGAACAGTTAGACATTGAAAAATAACTACACAATGATGTATGCAAGTTTGTACTTTATTAAAGGAAAATATAAATGGCTTTTCAATTGTAAAATTTTGCATTGTACAATTATTTTTATCTAAATTCATCTGAACAGATAGGAAATACAGTTTTGTTATATATTTATACGATGAGTACGGACGAACTAAGAGGGTCTATCTTCTCTTGAAGATAGTACTTCATCAAATAGTTTAGTTGTAAACGAATTCACTTAAATAGTTGGTCAATACTTTTGCTATTTACTCTTTGTTCATTCAATAATAAAACACTGTCCACCAAACAAGAATGTATCAGAGAGGTAATCTAACAAGACTATGTCTTTTTTAAAACAGCTGCAGTTTCCATTAAATGAAGCTGTCAGAATAAAAACATTGGAAAATCCAATTGGGATGTTACTGTTAATAAAACCATGTCTTCACTGTCTCCATCTTGAATATCTTTATCTTGTGTCCCAGGGTTTACGCAGTCCAGTGGTCTGTTATCCAGGAGCCACCACAAAAAGTCACAGAGACAATTGTGAAGTCCTGTGTGCGTTATGAAAAAGCACCTACCCCTTTACATACACCGACTCACCTATACGTAGCAGCTACATTGACCTTACGGTATTTGGTTCACACACAACACACACACACATACACACACACACACGCATGCACGCATAGACACCCGCCCGTGTAGCCATTAGTCTTGGTCCTCTGGGTAGATCTCTCTGAGCCAGGGCTGCATGACAAACCGCTCCCCGTCAAAGTGTGTAAAATACTGCCCCAGGATGGGGATGTCTGGCTGGAAACATCCAACAGAAAAGGGTGTTATTGAGACGTGTGCCCTGTGGCCTCTCTGGCCCACGACTGTGTGTGGGTGAGTGTGTGGGCAACCTA
Organism: Galaxias rostratus; assembly: GCA_036024795.1. Taxonomy (NCBI): domain Eukaryota; kingdom Metazoa; phylum Chordata; class Actinopteri; order Galaxiiformes; family Galaxiidae; genus Galaxias; species Galaxias rostratus. The sequence continues at coordinate 7,520 of JAVQJS010086459.1, read as the reverse complement.
CCCGCACCCCAGCGATGCGCTCCAGTTGTGTCTGAGGCAGGTAGGCAACCATTACTGAGGAGGGCGCCGGGCCTTGGAACAGGACCTTGTAGTGGGGAGTGTGCTCCGCTTTGGTCTCCTAAAATAAAATAAAATACACACAGGCAGACCCGATACCTTAACGACCCGCTCTTGTGGCACAGTAACTGTCACTGTCACTGTCTCCGAGTGTATTAGCACGGAACTAACGGGATTGGAGCACAAGTAGTTGGCAATGACCATGAATCAGATGCCTTTTAACCGTCAACGTAGTACGAAGTCTAAACGTCAAAGCACTTGGGTGCGCGTGTGTTCGAACCTCGAAGTCGGAATACACTCTGCTGATCCACTCCTGGGGGGCCTTTAACTCGGTGTCCCAGCTGACCACCACGCCCACCATATGACCCCTCCTCTCCATCACCACCTCCCCGACCTTCAGGAACACGAAAGGGGGACGGGGGCTACGCACTTCCTTGGAGGCTGACATAAAAATGAGAAAGCAAGCAAAGTTTTACACAGCGCTGATGTCCACAAGCTGTCAATGCTAATCAATCCATCAAAAATACGCTAGTAGCTTTCTGTAGTATTTAATATAATATATTTAGTATGTAAACCAGACCTCCAAAGTAGCCAAGGTCATTATCATGAAGCATGACTTCTATGGCCGGTGACTCCCCAAGGTCACCCTCCAATTCCTCCTCTATGCCAACCAGTTGCCTGTAGTTATAAACAACACAAGAGAAGGGTAGATTTAGAAATGTGGTCAACTCTGTATAAAGGCTTCCGCGATCAATATGAATACAGGGATAATATCAAGATAACACAATTCTACCCACTTCACTTTAGACACCTGTTTTGCCGCCCAATCCATCCAAACAGTCACGTTCAGGTATGACTCCCTCGCTTCGTTCCAGATGCCCAATAACCTAACAATGGGCAACCAAAACAATTCGTTATCTGTCTTGTGTAATAAGTACATGGAACCAATGTACCCTCAAAAGGTAGACATTGGAACATTAAGAAACTGGAATGTTTGCAAACATACCGTATTGTGGCATGGTGGCGTTGCGTCACCGAGGCACCAGTCCACTGGGAAATAAAATATTGCGCAGGTAGTGCGGAAATCAGCAGGACTATCTGGAGAATGGCCGCAGCCGTGAGCTCTGGCATTCCGAGTGGCTGAAGGAAGATAGCCCCTTGTAAAGAATAAATGTGATAATAACTGTATTCTGTTCCACAAACTGTATCTAAGTTAAGGGCAGAGTGTAAAATTATCATGTGGGCTAATCAATTATTGTATTATGTTAGTATCATCCATCAAAATAAGATTTAGACAATGCAACAAGAATAAAGAATAATTAACGTCAGACGCAACACAACCTGATTCAGTAGTGCTATGCTAAAATGTAAGATAAATAAATCAATGTTATTCTTACCTTAAAAAATTAAATAGTAACAATGAAATGTCATGAAACTATTCATAGAATATTGCACCAAGGAGGCGCTCGTTGAAAAGCACTTAAGCGAGGCAGTTTCAGTTTTGGTAGGGTGCTTTTATTTACATAAGATGTAGTCTTGAGTTGGCACCTGTGTGTTTACATTTACAAAATTGCCGAACTGGTAATTTAACCAATCATTGCAGCCCACGAGCAATCGGGGAACCACTCTCGCCACGCCACGTCAGAAATGAAAAGTGTTGAAATCGAGCTGTTCACGGATGTCCTGTAAATTTGTCGTTCTAGTTTGGCTATAACAATCAAACATGTACACAAGATGGCGATGTTTTCCCTGTAGAATATTAAACATTGTACTCCAGTCTCGTTTTTCCCATCATGCAGAAGACTCAGCAAATTATGAAATATATACTTACGTTTATAAATGAAAACATCAAAACCATTAAAGTATAATTAGGGTGAAAAACAAAATTACAGAAACACAGCTGTTTATTTCCTCAAAATATCAGTATGAACTAACAGGACAGCAGTACTCCCCTACACATACATTCTAGATTTATGCTCTTTTTGCATGAACTCTTTCTTTTTTTATATATAAAAGTATCCAAACTAACAAAGACCAAACCCTCCCCTTTCAGCCTGTTCTCAGTGAACAGAATAAGGCCTCCCTCCCCCTCCCTTTAACCCCGATCATCTCCTACTTCCTGGCAGCATGCGGCCACTTCACACACTAACCTCGCCTTTACCACCAATCAGCCCTCTCCCACCCCCCCACCCCTAAAATAAAAAAAGTCAGAGGTCCAAACAGCACATCTGTGACAAGTAACACGCACGTTCATGTACGAAGGCCCACAGAAAGGTATAGGTCAGATCAGATATCGTATACGGTTTATCGTGGTATATCAGCACTGAAGACGTGTATAAAAAGACCACCTCGGCACAGCTTGACTTAGTCCACAGATCAAGCGCAGTTCTCTTGTCTTCCATGGGAAAACGACACAGACAGAGGCAAGTGTGTAAATACCTTCAGCACAACTAAGAGGAAAACACAAGTGGAGAGAAAAAAACAAAAGACATTCATAAGCCATGTCCAAACTTCAGTCACCAAGGACAGAATTTGGCATTGATACAAACTCATAATCATAAGAGAGTAATGGAAAACCAAGAAGATATGAGTTACTAAACACGTGACGACAGGAAAATGGAAAACAAGGTGTGCGTGTGTGTGTGTGTGTGTCGATTTGATAAATGTCTACAGAGGAGACCATGAATCCAGACCTCTTCCTTTCATCCCCCAGTCCAAAAAGTCCAGCACCTGCTCTGATCCGGATCTGTATGAAGACTCCAGTGCCACGATGCCCCGTCCCATGTCTCGAAGGGAACGACAAAAGGGGAGCTCCAAAATAGATCTGAGAAAAGCAGAGGGTCCTGAATGCCAGAGTATCCAAGGCACACAACCAGGAGAGAGGACCTCTCCAGTCTGCCTCAATGCGCCCCCCCCCCAATGACACGTTCCACCATGGTATGGTCCGTCTGGCCTGGGAAAGTTCTACAACATGCAAGAGAGAACTGCCTGTGGTCACCAAGAAGAGCCATTTCAGAAACGTTCTCTTTTTTCTTCTTCTGGCATTTTAGAATTCTTAAAAAATATACAGGGTAACTCCCAACAACTGCCGACTGATCTGTGGTAAGTGCGTCTCAAAGCTAGACACCAAAGCTCGTTTGCTGTACCTTAAGGTTGAACTCACAATATCTTACTTATAGTTGAATAACATGTTGACATTAATATTGGTTTATAACAGTAAAATCTTTTCTTTTTTTTGTAAATTTGTTATAAATACTTTTCTTTGATTAAACAACTATGAAACTGTATGCCACTGTTTGTACGCTGAAAGTGGATCGACTCTCACAGTCACACTCCAACAGCCAAACCCATGCAGACACACTTCAGGCAAAAGAGGAACGGAAACACACACACACGCACGTACATGTGTTTATACACACACACACACACACACACACACACATCTTTGTCCACACATGCACATACACACAGTCACACAACGGAAAGGCACCAGGTATTGCTAATGATCCGGACACTACTTCAACCCCCCACCCCCTCACACAATATGAACCACCCTCCCATGCATCCTTTTCCTTCTCCACCTCGCAGCACAAACAGATAGAGAGGGCCAAGAGGCTCTCCTACCACAGTGGACATGCAATAAGAAGAAACACGGTCTAAACAAATAGTATGATTACAGATCTATGGTACCTACTAAGGTACAAGCACGCACACACACTCACTCACTCACTCACTCACTCACTCACTCCCATAAAGGTTACTCCCATAGTAACAATGTTCTAAATGTATCCTCACAAAGTGGTAATATTTGTATATTTAACATGCCCCAACAAGAAAATGTTGCATAAACATTCGTTTGTGTGTGTGTGTGTGTGTGTGTCTGTATGTGTGTGTGTGCGTGTGTGTGTGTGTGTGTTGGGTGTCCAGGCCGCGTGGGCCAGGCGGTGGCCCTGCGAGCCAAAGCCTTCGGCTTCAACGTGATCTTCTACGACCCCTACCTGTCGGACGGCGTGGAGCGCTCCCTGGGCCTGCAGCGGGTCAACACCCTGCAGGACCTGCTGTTCCACTCGGACTGCGTGTCGCTGCACTGCAGCCTCAACGAGCACAACCACCACCTCATCAACGACTTCACCATCAAACAGGTGCGGGGGCCTGGCTCGGGCGGGCGGGCGCACAGGACGATGATGGAACACGGTGTCACGTGTCAATGGATGTCTCTAGAAAGCTAGAGGAGCTCTGTGTTTTGGCGAAAGTACACGAGTGGTTGCCGTTTTATGTGAGAATTCATGCCGTTTTGAATTGCCTCATATTTGGACCTAAAAGGGTTTTTGTGTGCGGGAGCGTGCGTGTGTGTGTGTGTGTGTTTGTGTGTGTGTGCGCGCGTGTGTGTGCGCTTGTGTGTGTGTGCGGGGGGTAGATGCGTCAGGGGGCCTTCCTGGTGAACACGGCCCGGGGGGGTCTGGTCGAGGAGAAGGCCCTTGCCCAGGCCCTGAAGGAGGGGCGGATACGAGGGGCCGCACTGGACGTCCACGAGACTGAGCCCTTCAGGTCAGCACACACACACACACACACACACACACACACACACACTCAAATACAATACACACTCACACCCTCATGAACAACACAACCACATACAAATACCACACACAAACGTGCCTCCTACGTGCAAAGGCCCTTGGGATTATGTAAACCAAACAATTTTACAGTTTACATATCTCTACATCTGTTTACTGTATATCTGTTGTATACTGAAGCTACGACAATTTTTTTTTTTTTTATATATATATCTCCTTGTATTGAAAATGTAATACCTAAAATTTGAAGCTGAGGTCATGTTTCCTGTGTGTGTGTCTGTCTGTGTGTGTTTGTGTGTGTGTGTGCGTGTGTGTGTGTCAGCTTTAGCCAGGGCCCGCTGAAGGACGCCCCCAACCTAATATGTACGCCTCACGCTGCCTGGTACAGCGAACAGGCTTCCCTGGAGATGAGAGAGGAGGCTGCCCGAGAGATACGGAGAGCCATCACAGGTAACACACACACGCACACTCCTACTCACACACTCTCACACAAATACACACTGTATTACTCGTTAGGGATGGGCTGTTTAGGCTATATCACTGTTTGAATATTCTATCTAAAGAATATTTTGGCTAATCAATTAACTGAAATTGAAATATTATATGAAAAAAAATCTTACATTTAAATATATATATATGTATAAAACGCTTTTATCTTTTGGATTTTTTTCCTTCATTATTTATTTCTTTATGTTTTTATTATTTTTTTGCACACTCGAAATGTAGCCCGAAGTGCTTCTGTTGTCTGGCCTTCCTTCCATATTCTTTTTTCCAATTCCTGAACATTTCTCTTAATTTAATCTCCGAGCGGACAGTCAGCGTCATAAAGAGCATGTGTTTGTTTTGGTGATCTAGCGCGCTAGCATTGAGCATTCTCGTACCTTGGTGCGCCTCGTATGAGATTAAACTTCTTCATATGGAAAGGATGGAAAAGGTTTCTAATGCCTTGAAATTGTCCTTTTCTTTCTACTTTCTACATATTTCGATGGCATTGGTGCAATTACATGTATACACTTAGTTGTATCTTATAAATTAACGAATATACGAATAATTGGGCCCGTCCTAATCACGCATGACATTGCACCAACACACAGACACACAAACCTCCAACAAATTGTGATGTCAATTGTCCAAAAGAAAAAAAAAAATCTACTTGGAGTCACACCAACATAAGCATTGTACTCCTGCAATGCAACAACAAACAGACTATATAAAGACCTCTGCTTTTCAACACTCACTTCCTGTTGTTCACCTCCCGTTTCCTGTGCAGGTCGTATCCCGGACAGCCTGAAGAACTGTGTGAACAAAGAGTTCCTGACCCAGACCAACCACTGGGCCGGAGCGGACCTGGCCACGGCTCACCCGGAGCTCAACGGGGCCTACAGGTAAAAACCACGGCAACCAAAGCTCTCTGGGTCTCTCTTCCGCCCCTGTGTCGGGCGACCGCAGCAATGGCCGACACCAAAGCATCGCGCCGCACCTTTATAGCAACAACGAGGATGTTGTAGAATACGGCACGTACCGAGGGAAGGGTGGCACGCGGGGTGGAGGGCTGTCCCAGTGGCTGGAAGAGGTGGAGGACTGTCCCGGTGGCTGGACGGGTTGGAGGACTGTCCCGGTGGCTGGACGGGTTGGAGGACTGTCCCGGTGGCTGGGCGGGGTGGAGGGCTGTCCCAGTGGCTGGGCGGGTTGGAGGACTGTCCCGGTGGCTGGGCGGGTTGGAGGACTGTCCCAGTGGCTGGGCGTGGTGGAGGACTGTCCCGGTGGCTGGGCGGGGTGGAGGACTGTCCCGGTGGCTGGGCGGGGTGGAGGACTGTCCCGGTGGCTGGGCGGGTTGGTTTCCCTAGTGCTGGTGAGACTGACAGGGCCACGTCGGCATTACAAGGGAGTTGGTTGTTCACGATCCTCCTACTCGTTCTCTCATTCACTTTCTCCAATCCGCTCCCCTCAACCGTTCCTCCATGTTTTATCCCCTCTTTCCTTCCTCCTTAATCTATTGGGTTCATTGTGCTCTGCTCTTCCCATTAAACCTCCTCCGCTCTTCCTCCTCCGCAGATATCCCCCTGGAATAGTGAGCCTGGCGTCCGGGGGTCTGCCCCCGCCCGTGGAGGGCATTGTGCCCAGTGTTGTGCCCATTACGCACACCCTTCCCCCCGCCGCCCTCACACACCCTCCCCACACGCCTTCGCCGAGTCAGACCGCCAAGCCACCAGAGGGCGACAGAGAGCAGCACCCCAACGAGCAGCTGTAGCGTGGCCAAGCCACTCGTTGCCTAGCAACCGACCTTTCTATTTTGAGTGTTCCGGAGTTTAAGTTGTTGTTCTAGAAACTCTGGGCTGGGGTGCGTTCAGAGAGGTTGACCGCTGCGGAGTTCTATGACAAAAGCAGTCTATTCCTTATTGGAGTATTTGAGTGTAAATGTACACTGCTACATCCTTCTGAATGCTCCCCCCATAGTCTTCAAATAAAAAGAAGAATAAGAAGTGGAGGAAGTTTCCATTTGCCCTGAAACAAACCGAGGCAATATTCAAATTAGCTGGTTCCCAAGTGTTGTTGGGTTCTTCAACCTATGTTTTTGTGCTGATCAACAGAGAAAATACATTTAGAAAGAGAAAAAAAGCACATTTACCCTGATTCAAATCCTACTGTATTAGACGTTAGTTTGTCTAAGGCTAGGTGAGTGAGTATCCGTCTCTCTCTATGTCTATGTACTTCCACGGTTCAATATAGAAGCAAAAGTAGTTGGTTTTATGCTATGAATGTAGCCTGTTTGTGTACAGTTTGTAGACTTTATGAGAAAATAATATTTGTATTGCAGTATAACAAGGGTTATTGATGCTGTACCTGTGTAGCCAAAGTGGTTTTAACATAAACTCAATTTATTTT